>JARJLU010013028.1:0-16170 GCA_030272975.1 Sparidentex hasta | reverse complement strand
TCCAGTACCCCGGAATAGACTTTCCCAGGGAGGCTGAGGAGTGTGATCCCCCGATAGTTGGAGCACACCCTCCGGTCCCCCTTTTTAAATAGGGGGACCACCACCCCGGTCTGCCAGTCCAGAGGCACTGTCCCCGACTGCCATGCAATGCTGCAGAGACGTGTCAACCAAGACAGCCCTACAACATCCAGAGACTTGAGGCACTCAGGGCGGATCTCATCCACCCCCGCTGCCTTGCCACCGAGGAGCTTCCCAACTACCTCAGTGACTTCGGCTTGGGTGATGAATGAGTCAACCTCCGAGTCCCCAGCCTCTGCTTCCTCTATGGAAGACACGTCAGCGGGATTGAGGAGATCCTCGAAGTATTCCTTCCACCGCCCGACAATATCCCCAGTCGAGGTCAACAGCTCCCCACTCCCACTGTAAACAGTGTTGGTGGAGAACTGCTTCCCCCTCCTGAGGCGCCGGATGGTTTGCCAGAATTTCTACCAAACATGTTAATACATTTTAAAAAATTGTGCCTACTTTGTAGATTTATCTCTGGGGACTTGTTAATGCCGCAAAAACAACATCCCAGAGATGTTGCGCACTGAAGACACATTACATGATAAGAAGAGCAGTGATCTAAAGCTTTGACTCCTCTGGCTGATGAAGACATCCTCAGGTGAGAGGAGTTCGGTCCATGTCCTGAAGCCCATGTAACATGTATGGTCGTTGAGGTTGAAGTTTCATCTCAAATTTAAGACGTATGGCACTTATTTATTTGGTAAGAAATTGATGTGTTATATGCTGTTCATTTTAGCTTCAGAGACTTTTAACAAGATTTATTCTGATTGTAATCACACTGATATTGTTGGTGCATGTCTTTTAAATTGTGTGTCGGAGTGTATATGGAAATTTGACATTTTTTTTCTTGAACAGGTTTGCTTCTGGCCACATTTGCAAAATGCAGAATCTGACTGAATTTGTAACAGGCAATGTAACATCCAACAACATCCTGTCTGTGATCATTAAGGTGTGTGTTGTTATCCCTTTTTTCTGTCTCTTCCTCTGCTGCATTGCTGTCATGCTGCACATATTTGTGTCTCATAGGCAGTTCATGGACACTTCACGGTACATCCTGTTTGCCTATATGCTGATCAATGACACCCTGCAGCTCTTGTCCTCTGTTCTACTCTTCCTCTTTGTCATGGGAGGGATGAAATTTTCTCTTGTCTACTGCATTCCCTTGCTGATCATTTCCACTGCCACTTTCCAGAACACACCGTTAATCCTGGCTACCATGTCACTCGAGCGTTATGTTGCCATCTTTTACCCCCTACAGCGTCCGGTCGCCTGGCGCTCAGACCGAATCTGGATTATTATTCTTTCCCTGTGGCTCATAAGCTGCATCTTCCCTATAATTGACCACTCCATCATGGAGCATAATCCAGCTGTGGATATCCTCTCCACCCCTATACTTTGTAAAGCTACCGTTGTCAACTCATCTCAAATTCAGACATTGTTCAGAGCTGCTACAAGTATTCTCTTCTTCACAGTTGTGGCTGTTATCATCCTCTTTACATATGTGAGAATCCTGCTGGAAACCAGGAAGCTCAGACAAGACAAAGCGTCTGTGAGTAAAGCCATGCATACTGTGCTGCTGCACGGCTTCCAGTTGCTGCTGTGCATGTTGGCTTTCACCATCCCCATCACTGAGAGTGTCATAGCTCTGCATTCCAAATGGAAACCAGAAGACGTCGCCTATTTTAATTTCTTCTGTTTCATTCTAATTCCACGCTTTCTCAGCCCGCTCATCTACGGCTTCAGAGATCAGAGTCTCAGGAGCTACATCGAGAAAACATTCCTCTGCTGCTTGAACACAGTCAAACCAAGCAGGCAAACTGCAGGACAACGTATCTGTTTGTCTAACTTTTCAAATCATGACTGAGTACAATTTGGGTTAATAGCTTAACCTTTCATTTGCATTTTTGTAGATAATAAGGCTTTTTCAATCAGTATTGGACATTTTTGTTGGAGTCTTTAGGGTTATTCAGTAGATTAAAGATCCAAAAGACACCCCAAAAAATGTCCAATAGTGATCGGAAAGCCTTATTGGCCTTGTAACAATGACCCAACTGCACTCTCATAATAGGCATGTGTCAATTTTTGCACACTTTCAACAGATCAGCTATCAATCTGCTCTTTTATTTTACGCAATTCATCAGGGTAATTATATCAAGAGAAATTATTTGTATACACTGCTGTGAACTTCTGAGAAAATGTGATCAAATATGAAATAATTTTTTCATATCTGTTGGTTTTCAATCATGCTTTAAAACCTAAACATTATTCTTATCAAACTGCATTCTGTTTGATATTACAAAGGTCTCAGATATAAAAATAAGAACAACCTAAGCAAGTCTTGAAGAAAAAGCCTTTATTTAGATTTAATTTCATATTGAAAATTACATTTAAAAATCACGTAAGCAGCAACCCTGTCAGATGTTTTGTGTCTATAAAGTAGATTATCATTTAATTGTATTAAATGTGCAATACAAAAGAAAGGTAGGCCTACAGGCAAGAGACAGTTTGTATAGAACAGAATAGAATAGAATAGAATAGAATAGAATAGAATAGAATAGAATAGAATTTCTTGTCCCCCAGGGGAAATTTGTCATGGACTCAAAGTGCATCAAAGTAGTAGCTGCCCTAACAGACAATAAACACACATAAAAATACATACACCATCTAAAGGTGTACATGTAGGCTACATACACATTCATAAAACATCCAATAAAAGATTAATAAATAAATAAATCAAAAAATCAAAAAAACAACAACCCGACACCGGAGGTAAGGGATGCTGTCAAGCTGAAGAAGGAGTACTATTGAGCATGGCTGGTTCAGGGGACTCCTGAGGCAGCTGACAGGTACCGGCAGGCCAAGCGTGCTGCGGCACGAGCGGTTGCGGAAGCAAAAACTCGGGTCTGGGAAAAGTTCGGGGAGGCCATGGCGGAGGACTACCGGTCAGCCTCGAGGAAATTCTGGCAAACCATCCGGCGCCTCAGGAGGGGGAAGCAGGTCTCAACCAACATGGGAGTCTGACCAACCAGTCCACATGTGTTTTGTGGACTTGGAGAAGGCATTCGACCGTGTCCCTCGTGGCATTCTGTGGGAGGTGCTCAGGGAGTACGGGGTCAGAGGCCCTCTGCTAAGGGCTGTACGGTCCCTGTACGACCGATGCAGGAATCTGGTTCGCATTGCCGGCAGTAAGTCAGACCTATTCCCAGTGCATGTTGGACTCCGGCAGGGCTTTGTCACCAGTTCTGTTCATTATTTTTATGGACAGAATTTCTAGGCGCAGTCAGGGGCCGGAGGGGGTCCAGTTTGGGAGCCACTGGATTTCATCTCTGCTTTTTGCAGACGATGTTGTCTTGTTGGCTCCGTCGGGCCAGGACCTCTAGCATGTCCTGGGACGGTTTGCAGCCGAGTGTGAAGTGGCTGGGATGAGAATCAGCAAGTCTGAGGCCATGGTTCTTGACCGGAAAAAGGTGGCTTGCTCCCTCCAGGTTGGGGGAGAGTTCTTGCCTCAAGTGGAGGAGTTCAAGTATCTGGGGGTCTTGTTCACGAGTGAGGGAAGGATGGAGCGTGAGATTGACAGGCGGATCGGTGCGGCGGCCGCAGTAATGCGGTCGTTGTATCGGTCTGTCGTGGTGAAGAGAGAGCAGGGCCGAAAGGCGAAGCTCTCAATTTACCGGTTAATCTACGTTCCTGCCCTCACCTATGGTCATGAACTTTGGGTCATGACCGAAAGAATAAGATCCCGGATACAAGCGGCCGAAATGAGTTTCCTCCGCAGGGTGGCGGGGCACTCCCTTAGAGATAGGGTGAGGAGCTCTGTCACCCGGGAGGAGCTCGGAGTAGAGCCGCTGCTCCTCCACATCGAGAGGAGCCAGCTGAGGTCCAGGGGGCATCTATATCGGATGCCCCCTGGACGCCTCCCTCGGGAGGTGTTCCTGGCATGCCCCACCGGGAGGAGACCCCGAGGAAGACCCAGGACACGCTGGAGTGACTATGTCGCTCGGCTGGCCTGGGAACGCCTTGGGATCCTCCCGGAGGAGCTAGGGGAAGTGTCCGGGGTGAGGGAAGTCTGGGTGTCCCTGCTCAGGCAGCTGCCCCCGCGACCCGGCCCGGGTAAACGGAAGAAAATGGATGGATGGATGGATGGAAAAAAACATAAAACAAACGGAACACCAAGTTATTGCACACTTCCCAGGCCTCAGCGTACAGATCTATTCAAAATTTTGATGGACGTGGGTAAGAAAGAGTATTTAATACTGTTAAATTTGCATTTGGGGATTCTGTACCTTCTGACAGAAGGTAAGAGCTCATGTTCTGTTTGAAGGATGTGGGACAGGTCTGACAATACCCCCTGCACCTGCCTGAGTGCAGACTGCTCATAGGTGGACTGAAGGGAGAGCTTGTCAGTCCTCCCCATCACCTTAATAGCAGTCTGTACCAGGCACTGCAATTTAGATTTGGACTGCGTGGAAAGACTGCTGAACCATGCCGTCATCTCATACCAGTGATGGACACTGCCTGATAAAATAAAAACGGGATATTCTGGCTAACACCAAACACCCTCAGTCTGCGTAAAAACATACATAGGGCACATACACAGTCTACATGATCACTCCAGCTGAAGAGGTTATCTAGGTGGATACCCAGATACCTATAAGATGTGACCTGTTTGATCTCCTCCCTGTGTATGGACAGTGGTGTATGATCCCCCACCAACCGAGGGTCAAAAACCTCCGTGAAGTACAATGACGGGTCAGAGTTCTGGTGAAGCAGGCTGAGAATGGCAGTGTTATCAGAAAATTTAAAAAACAGTCAAATCATTAAGTTTGTTTGCTTTACTCAGCTCATCACGTTATGAGGCACTTTCTATGTGTTGTCATGTTGGTAACAGCTTTCATGGAGAACCAGAGTTTTTTAGAGTCGATAGAAACAAAACTCTGTTCTATGACATCCCTGTGTTTCCTCCTTGCCTCCCTTAAAGACTAATTAAGCTCCCTTTGCACTGATTTTAACCCCATCTCGTCATGATTCCTAAAAGCCATTTTTTTTCCAGTTGATACAGTCCTTTAACTCCCTGGTGATGTATTTTGTATTGTATTATTGTTAGGATAGACTGCAATAACCTTCTTGGTGGCCACACAATCCACACAGAATTTAATATACTCTGTAATAGTGTCAAGGGCTTCATCAATACCCAAATTGTGCTGTTCTTTGATGGAAGTAATGCAGTTTCTCACATGGGATATCCTTAATTTCTCAAAACACAATAATAGACTAACGAAGTTTAGAGGAAAGCTCTTTTTTCCTGGCCATATTGAGACCACCACCCAAAAAAAATGCTGATGCTCCAGATATTCAATTTGCCTTTGGCGGGCCAATTTCACTACTTCTTTAATCAATAAACCAATTTTCAACTGTGCTTATTAGTTGCACATGGGTTTCTGACCATTAATTACCCTTTTAACACAACAAACTTGGATTAGCCACTGGACCATGGGAGTAATAGGTGCTGAAAACAGTCCTTTGTACACCTAAATAGATATTTCATGAAACAAATCATGGATTTCAAGCTAAAATAGTCACTTACCACATCAATTTTGGAATATAATTATTTCAGTGGAGGAATAAAGTGACCTTTTCTTTACAAAAAAGAAAAAGAAAATGAACTGCCAAATTTGGCTACGAGAACTTCACGAGTTATTATTTGAGTTGCATGCACGGAAAAGGGTTTGCAAAAAAACTGAGTCTCGATTGACCTCAATCTCCTCACTGAATTCTGTTGCTCATGACAACCATAATGTTTTATGACAACAGCATGTACATAATACACACTATATTGCCAAAAGTATTCACTCATCCATCCTAATAATCTAAATCAGGCGTTCCAATCATGGCCATGGCCAGAGGTATATAAAAGCAAGCACCTAAGCATGCAAACTGTTTCTACAAACATTGTGAAAGAATGGGTTGCTCTCAGGAGCTGAGTGAATTCTGGCATGGCACTTTGATAGGATACCACCTGTTCAACAAATCCAGTCATGAAATTTCCGCACTCCTTACTTTTCCACAGTCAACTGTCAGTGGTATAATAATAGTGGAAGTGATTGGGAACGACAGCAACAAACTGGTAGGCCAAGTAAACCAGACCTCCAAACTTCATGTGGCCTTCAGATTAATTCAAGAACAGTGCGATGAGAGCTTCATGGATTGGGTTTCCATGGCCAAGAAGCTGCATCCAAGCCATACATCACCAAGTACAATGCAAAGTGTTGCATGCAGTGGTGTAAAGCACGCCGCCACTGCACTCTAGAGCAGTGGAGACATGTTCTCTGGAGTGACGAATCGTGCTTTTCCATCTAGCAATCTGATGGACAAGCCTAACCCTAACCCAGGAGAATGGTACTTGTCTGACTGCATTGTGCCAAGTGTAAAGTTTGGTGGAGGGGGGAGTATGGTGCAGGGTTGTTTTCAGGAGCTGGACTTGGCCCCTTAGTTCCAGTGAAAGGAACTCTGAGTGCTTCAACACACCAAGAGATGTTGGACAAATCCATGCTCCCAACTTTGTGGGAACAGTTTGGGGATGGCCCCTTCCGGTTCCAACATGACCATGAACCAGTGCACAAAGCAAGGTCCATAAAGACATGGATGAGAAACTTTGGTGTGGATGAACTTGACAGGCCTGCACAGAGTCCTGACATCAACCCGACAGAACGGTTTTGGGATGAATTAGAGTGGAGACTGAGAGCCAGGCCTCCCTGTCCAAAATCAGTGTGTGACCTCACAAATGCACCTCTGGAAGAATGGTCAAAAATTCCCATAAACACACTCCTAAACCTTGCAGAAAGCCTTCCCAGAAGAGTTGAAGCTGTTATAGCTGCAAAGAGTGGACTGATGTCATGTTAAACCCTATGGATCAAGAATGGGATGTCACTTAAGTTCATATGTGAGTCAAGGCAGGTGAGTGAATACTTTTGGCAATATAGTGTATCTCTGGAGACTTGTTGATGCTGCAACACTCAGATAAGGGGAAGAACATCTCAGAGATGTTGCTTTCTTAAGACACGTTATATGATGAAGACATCCTCAGGTGAGAACAGTTAATTTTATGTCCCGAATGTCAGAGTGTTCAGTAACAGTGTAAAGTGTCTCTAAGTTGTGGTTAAGATTTTATCTAAAATTTAAGACATTTACATGTTGTATGTCATTCATTTTACCTTCAGAGACTTTTAACACGTTTTATTCTGATTGATATCACACTGAATTTGTTGGTGCTTGTACATGTACATACTACTGTACATGGAAACGTTTCTTATTTTTTCTTTAAAAGGTTTGCTACTGGCCACATTTGTAAAATGCAGAATCTGACTGAACTTTCAGGCAATGTAACATCCAACAACAGCCTGTCTATGATCATTAAGGTGTGTGTTGTCATCCCTTTTTTCTGTGTCTTCCTCTGCTGCATTGCTGTCATGCTGCACATCTTTGCGTCTCACAGGCAGTTCATGGACACTTCACGTTACATCCTATTTGTCCACATGCTGATCAATGACACCCTGCAGCTCTTGTGCTCTGTATTGCTCTTCCTCTTTTTCATGGGAAGGGTGAAATTAGCTCTTGTCTACTGCATTCCCTTGCTGATCATATCCGCTGCCACTTTCCAAAACACACCGTTAATCCTGGCCACCATGTCACTCGAGCGTTATGTTGCCATCTTTTACCCCCTGCAGTGCCCGGTTGCCTGGCGCTCAGACCGCATCTGGATCATTATTCTGTCCCTGTTGCTCATCAGCTGCATCTTCCCTATCATTGACCACTCCATCAGGAAGCATGATCCAGCTGTGGACATCCGCTCCACCCCTGTGTTTTGCCATGCTACACTTGTCAACTCATCTGAAATTCAGACATTGATCAAAGCTGCAACAAGTATTCTCTTCTTCACAGTAGTGGCTGTTATCATCCTCTTTACATATGTGAGAATCCTGCTGGAAACCAGGAAGCTCAGACAAGACACAGATTCTGTGAGTAAAGCCATGCACACTGTGCTGCTGCATGGCTTCCAGCTGCTGCTGTGCATGTTGGCCTTCACCAGCCCCATCACTGAGCGTGTCATAGTGCTGTATTTCAACTGGAGACCAGAAAATATCGCCTATTTTAATTTCTTCTGTTTCATTCTAACTCCACGCTTTCTCAGCCCGGTCATCTATGGCTTCAGAGACCAGAGTCTCAGGGGCTACATCAGAAAACATTTTTGTGCTGTTGTAACAAAGTGAAGTAAAACCCTGCAGGCAAACTGCAAGACAACACATCTGAAAATGCAATGAAATAATGCTGGCTTTCTATCATGCTTTAAAGGGGACATATTATGCAAAACCCACTTTTTCCTCGCTTTACTATGTATAATTGCATATCCAGAGTGCCTCCCGACCCCTTAAGAGTGATTTAGGACCTCTATGTCAATGTTTTGTAAACAGGCGGAGTCAGGAAATGTGTCTTTAAAAGAACCATTTGGATTTCACCCGCACACTTACGTAACTGTGCGGGTGATTTGAATGCTCCGGCCCTAACGCTGGATATCTCCTCCCATATTACTCTGGCTACCTGAAGGAGGATCCGCCATTTTCTTGCTGCTCCTGCTCTGTCGTCGGTTGCACGGACACTCATGTTTACCTACATCGCCTCCCTACCAAAGAGGATATCAGAGCATAGTGGCTAAATTTTATTTTTCAGGGAAACGTCCCAGCTTCACTGAGCAAAAGCCTTGTTGTCTGTGCCAATCACTTCACACTGGACTGTTTCAGCAACCAGGGTCAGTATCAGGCTGGACTGGCAATGAGATTGTTCCTCAAAGATGGATCAGTACCCACTGTCCGTGTCAACGCCACAGAAGAAGAAACTGTAAGTATTTTTAAAAACAGTTGTTTGTGTTACTTTGGCTGTTTAGCACATGAGCTAACGCTAACGGGTGATGTAAATATGAGGCTGAGCTAACGTTACAACAGTGGGCTAACTGGTCTTTGGATTCACGGTAATGTTAATGTTGCCTAACCTTGATTTGTCATATCAGCACTCATGACAGTGAACTGAGAAAGTGAATTGGGATATTGAGATTTAATCACTTCTAACCGGCCGGTGAACTACTAAAATGTCATGATGATGGCTCGCTAGCGCTTTACACGGCCGAGCAGCGCTAGCTAGCTCATCGTCTGCGGACAACTTCTCAGTTACTACAGCCACTGTTCCGTCATGAACACGCATGGGAAACCGTCTCCTCTACATGCTCACAGCCAATCAGACGGTGTGAAAGTGTCTCAGTTGTTCGCAGACGGAGAGCTAATGTTCCGCAATGAACACGCAGAGAGGACGGTATGAAATGCTCTGTTATTCACGGCCAGTGAGCTACGTTACGTCAATTAGCATGTTGTGCTAAAGGCTAAAGGACAGTGTGTTAGATGCTCAGGAGCACCTTGGCAGTCGAACGACTTCTTTTGTGTTGATGTACACGTAACTACATGTGTTGTGTTAGCTGCTGGTACGAGAGACCCGAACTGACAGTACCAAAACTTTATCTGCAGTCAAGCAATCATTACTTTGCTTTGGAGCCTGAGACAGGGCTTACCTGTCTGCTGTGCTACGATTAACGTTAATTATATGAAGGCATGGACACAGAAAATGGACACAATATGTATTGCTCACTTACTAAATCTAATGTGAAATGAGGAATTTGCATGGGTTTGCTCGGATTATGATTTGCCAGAATTTGCCTTATCAAATGGATTGTTTTAATCATCATTTCTGTCTATATAGCTTTGTTTTATGTAACATGAGTAACAGACACATAACATATTCCTTCCTTTTGTGTTTAGCCAAGCACATCTGTACAGCAGTCTGTAGTGCATCATGTTGCCTGCCAGACAGACCAACCAGTGAAATGCACAGTTGTCACACAGCTTTCCATGAGAACTCTCCGGCCTCACTTCAGAAGCAAAGTTTTTTTGAACAAAAGCATAAGATGTAATGTTAGTCACTATGTTACACTAATACGTAATTTTGTTTTACTCTGTTATGAATATGGATTGGTGGACAGCTGATTATAGTTTGGTGTGTATATTAGGATTTTAAAGTACTGTTTTTCCACCCAAGACTCTATCTGGCTGCCCTGCATTACAATGAAAATACTGACTGACCACAGGCAACATCTACAGGTGGAGAGCTTCTGTACAGTCAACTTCCCCAAATCTAAGCATGGAGAATGAACTGCAAAGCCTGTGAAAGCAGAGCCAACATTCTGTAAGTTTTACAATCTTTTATTTAAAACCCACAAATAAAAAATAAAGATGGACACACAGGCAATAACACAAACAGTTGAAAATAAACACAAATAAAATCTGAATAATTTTTTTGATGGTTTTCAAAATAATAAATAAGGAGAATGTATAAATTAGGAGAAATACGAAGAGACACTTGACAACACTGCAGCACAAGGCTTTTTGGTTTTAGTGCATTTTCTTGTAAACATTAATTTTTGTTTATTGCACTGCAGACTACGTTGATGCACTGTTGGACCTGATCTTCAAGAAGGTTTTCCAGGACCCTGGCCCATATGTGAACGAGGGGCTGAAACTTAGAATCCCTGAAGACCTCTCGGCTCAGTATGAAAGACCCAACAAGCTGGACGTTATAACCAGTTACGTGCAAAGGTTCAATCAAGGACAGGACTGAACCTAACATACTGTCCTTCAGCGTCAGGGAACTTTGCATGAATCCTCAGCACCACGCAGGCAGGCAGCAGAGCTCTCACTCTCTGCCCCGAAAAAGCACCAGCACCAGCTTACAAAGCTTCTGTAGGCTACGTATCTATATTGGCTGGACACAAATCAGTAGAAAGTCAGCACTGAATGTTCACATCCATGGCAACTGGCAAGTTTAACTGTTCCACTTTAGATATTTACTTTGTATATCTACAATTGTTTCTTGCAATAAAACATCTCTCCCAATTGTTCTGTGTGTTTTCATTGTTTGATATGTAGTTTTCATGTTACCAAGTAAAAGATAGTAAAGATAAACTATAAGCAATGTAAGACAGAGGAAGCAGTTATGTACTTCATAACACTTTTGCAATAAATTAATAATATTTATGGGCCTAAAAAGCTTACTGCTCTATTCCCTCAGACGTAAAGGTCCGTAGTCTGCCCGATAAATGTTCAGTGCATTCTGCAGGATGGGCCAGGATGGTCCAGCATGCATGATGGTTGCTCAGGAAGCTGCTGTAACTTAGTCTTCGTGTAACCTAGAAGTTATGAAAGGTAAGTGAGTGACAATGGATTAAAGAAAAGAGACTGCAAAATAACAACCTTGTTTGCCCAGTGTTCACACTTACCTGTGGTATTTCAATACAGCAGATATTCTCGGGCTCTGTAGGCACTTGTTCACAACTGCCACAGGAACACCTGTTTTTAAGCAAAATTTATATCATTCATTGGAAACTATAAAGCCAATCAATTCCATTGCGTTGTTTCTTTTGTAATAATTAAAGTTTATAACATGTTGGAACCGGTTCAAAAACATTACTGCTGGCAGAGAGGTGACGGGAGGCAACTGTGGCTTATTGAAAACTACAGTTGTTGGACATTGCTAGCTAATTACAGGTCGTCACTGCAAACAAGAGCAGGTTCTCAATTGACTTACCTGGCCACATAAAGGTAAATAATAATACGGGGTTACGTCTTTCTCTCGTAACGGCAATTGCTAAATTGCATCGCAACTGCAGAGCAGTAAACGCCAGCCGAGGTTTGTCTAAGCTTTGTTATGTAAACACTCGAGGCAGGAGAAGGGGGTTGTGATCTGTAACAGCGCGGGGCAGATGGCTACTAAGCCCGCAAAACTTTCGTTTGTCTATGCAGTAACCAGTAACAAGTAATGTCGAGGTAAAAAAAGAAAAAAAAAGTAAACTACTAACCAATGAGAAACATCCATGTTCATTCTTGACTGCTGAACTTCTTCTGGAGCCTCTTGTTGTTCTGGGTCGGACTCCGGCTCGAACATGTACGGTTGCACCGCAGTTTGTTGTCCGGCGGCCATTTCTTCCGGTAACTCAGCCGTTGCCATGGTCACACAATGCCGCCCTCACGTCTTCCGCAGGCAGGGAGAGGTGGGCGGCGCAAATACATCTTTGGGCGGTGCACGTAGTAGCTCATTAGCATTTAAAGGCAGAGGCACTGAAACCGGCCGCCTGGAGGAGGGCTGTGAAACTGGTGTTTCAAGAACCTTGCTGTGCTCAATCCTTAAGCTTTTTCGACCAAAGCATGTTACTAACATTCCATTTAGACATCAGGGAACCATGTCAGGAAGCAGAAATGAGCATAATATGTCACGTTTAAAACTCAAACATTTGTATTAAAATGAATTCTGTGTGATGTTAAACAAGAAAACAATCCAACAATGCTTAGGACTGTGCCCGATGTAATATAAATTCCTTGACTTTGCCACTTTATAGGAGGTATTCTGCCTCCTAGTGGCCAAATATGATTTATGCATCTTAAAATGTGCCCTGTTGCAACTCAAACATTACTCATATTAAATTGCATTGCGTGTGGTTTTAAAAAGGTCTTAGATTTAAAACAAGAAAAATCCAAGCAACTCTTTTAGCTAAAGGGATTAAAAAGTCTTTATCTAGACAGCTATATAATGTTGATTTTTTACTGACAGTTCAATTTAAAAATCAGCTGAGTAACAACCCACACAGGGCCTTCTTCCCTAACTTTTGAACCTCAGATTTGTCTCTTTTTTTAACTTCTATGTGTAAAAGCGAGATTTATCTTGATAATTCTTTCCCCAAAAGATAACCACTTCGGTCCAATTCACTTGTACATATTTTCACTGAGTCTGCTGCACATTGTCCCTGTGAATTATATTGTATCTTTTCAATATGGAGGGAGTAGTGCTAGTTTCAGCACTTTTCAGAGGCTAATTTTGATTGTGTATGATGGAAAAACAATGAGACTGGTCAGAGAGTTAATTTTTCCACTGTCTTACTGTTTTGTTTTTGTATATGCCAGTGTAGTGATGTGTTAACTGCTCAGTCTGTGTTCTGTTGTCCTACCATAAAGCAGGTATTGAAGTGTACCAGGTTACACAGAAGACACACAAGTAGTTATAATAGAGAGCTGAAGTCAAGCCCCTTCCAGTGGACCTCCTAGGACCTTAATTCAGTAAAAAAAAAAAATGTGCATAGGAGAAAAGAGAGAAACAAAAACATTTCTGATGCTGTTTAAAATGTGCCTTCAAATACACGTTTGTGAATCAAAAATGTACATATTTTAAGTCAATAAAGTCCCTGTCTGTCGTTAAGATGGTTAAATATCATCTTGTTTTGTGTGAAACCGCTCAGTGAACCACATCATCGTGCTCAATGTACTGTACATCACACAAACTAACACAGTCATGTAAAAGGAGAGTTTGTCAGTTCAGCAATAACCTAACATACAGGACCAGCTCTACAATGTTTAAGATGACCATTCGACAAAACAATGTCACTGATGCGACTGTTGGCCGTGGAGTTTAAAAATTAACTTTTGAAATGATCAAATACCATACGTGTAATTCATGTTACAATTCAAGTGGGACCTTCATTCCCTACCAGGCACATTTTTTACAGAATAAGGTCACATGGGTCAAACAGACCAACCGTGAGTTCAGCTCTATATGCAGTAACTATCAAGTTAACAGCTAAAAGATACCTGCGTAACACTTACTTGATGTGTTCACCTGGCTGGCAGGAAAGACCCAATCATTACATTTCTGTTGCCTGTCAAACACACAAATACATGTATTATTGCATATAACATAACAACTCAGGCCAATAATGTCCAGTAATAATTGGCTCTGTCAGCTAGCTAGCACTGTTCAAACCTCAGGAAATTAATGATCTTCATATTTTTACTCTTACATTCTTCTGTTGTGACTTTTCTAAACTTACAACTTACTGACACCATTAAGCAGTAATTAGTTAATATAGAAAGCAAAAGTTAATGACAGCAAAGCCACATTAAGCTGATTTTTTTTTTGTTTTCATGACATATTTACTGTTAATCTCACAATGCTAACAGCAGCAGGCTGCAAACAGGCACAAACACACTGTAAAATTACGCTAGATTTGCCATACTGCCCCAAACCACACAGCACTTACAAAGTAAAGGAAGTTAGCTGGTAAATTGGTATTTCACTCAGGACTTCATGGGGTCTAAAGCTAAAAGAAGAGTGAATATCAAGCGTACCTTTGTCAAGAACACAGAAACTTCACTTCACTGGGATAATTGTGTTGCTCCATTTTCAGCTGAAAGTGAAAGTAGTCGACCATAGTGTTGTGCCTGAATGCACTCAATGAACGATCGATCATGAACTCGTTCATATTTTGCACAAACGTGAACTTAACGTACTGTATTATGCCTGATGAACATTATTGTGAACGCTTTCATTCTGGCATTTGTGAACAGTGCACTTTCACAATTTAACTTCATTCAAGAAAGAGCCAGATTTCCATCAAGCCTTCCAGGCGAAAACTGACTAAAACACACAATAAATAAGCCTTAATATGTAGCGGGAAAACACTCAATCTGGCTGTTGTGTATAAAAAGGAAACTGAACGAGAGGTTTGTGCATGCAACTCGCTTTACTTTCGATCAAAACGAAACTTAACTATTTCAGACAGAAATTACCAGACAAACACGGATTAATTGGTCCTGACCGGACATAACACTGACAACACCACCCACCACAGAGTCGCACCGCTGAATGCGTCATGAACATACTGAGCATGGAGGCAAAAACAAATAAAGGCAGCAGCACTACCTCCACAATTAATATGGCATCTATGATTGATGATGATATTTATGATTACTTAAGACAATTTTATGAAAAGGTCAGTGATGATCCAGGTGGAAAATATCTGACCTTTTTGTATAAACTTCACCCGCTGGGTTTCAAGAAGCAACGGCGTACATCAAAAACGTCAACAGAAAACCTAAAATGGCACATTGAGCTAAAGCACCCGGCTGATCTTTCAAGGTACCGTTATGTGCGAGTGAATTAAAAATCAAAAGACACGGCAATGGCGAACCAAAACAGATGCTCTACCAGCTAAATCATATTAATGGCGTACAATAGTGGCTCTGCTGTCTTCATCTCCCAGCCGCAGCTGGACAACCTGGTTTTCCAGTATATTGTCAGAGAGCTGCAGTTTCAGTGGTAAAACTGATAAAATAATTGCTGTCTGTGGTTCTATATGGGCTGTGGCAATAACTTCGAAAAAATAATAGATCACAGCAACATTTGGAAAAAAGAAAGAACATTATATTATGTTCATTATACCATTTGTGAGCTGAACTTTGAACTAGTTCATGTAGAAAGTGAACTTTCCCAACACTGGTCGACCACCTGCTGCTAACACGTTAGCATAACGGTAGGTGCTGATGTGCATGTGGCCGTGCCCAATGTAATATGATGTGCTTGACCGTAACGCTGTTTAGGAGGTATTCTGCCTCCAGGTCGCCAAATATGATTTACGCAGCTTAAAATGTGCTCTTTTGCATATTTGTGATATTCACTCATGGATGTATAACTAATAATAACTGTATAACTATTTTTTCGATACCAATACCGATACCGATACCTTAATTTCGATACCGATTGCTGAACGGTACCTTTTTCGGTTCCTATTTTATTTTTATTCTAGAAAGAAAAAACATTACAAATTCTATTCCACATACTGGAGTTTATTTTCCAAGATCATTCCAACTGTGTCAGGCTTGGGACAAAAGAGAGGACTCAGATGCAGGTTGACAGAAGTAGAATCAATATTTTATTTCTCTGATTCGCGACTCTCAAAAGCCGTGATAAAGAAAACACTATAATAATTCTAGAAAGACAGACAAGACAAAACAAACACACAACATACAAAACAAATGACGCTCCCGAAGGAGGAAAATCTACTCTATTCTCAATATCTGAAATATAAAAATTACAAAAGAAAATCTCTTCACAGAGGAAGGCGCAGGCTATAAAAATACTCTACTCTTTTCATAAAACAAAAGGAAAACAGAAAGCGCTCCC
>JARJLU010013027.1:0-16023 GCA_030272975.1 Sparidentex hasta | reverse complement strand
CACATACACTATCATTTATGTTGCTTCGAATTGACATACAGCATCCTGCTGCTAGAAATATTCACTTGAGCATCCAATGTGGATCAATCCACTGCTCAAAATAAATTGCTCCATAAATTTCAGAATCAGAATCAGAAATCCTTTAACGTCCTGCAGATGGGGAAATTTGTTTGTGGCAGCAGTGTCAGAATGTTACAAGAACAGAGCAATAGCAAAACAAATTAGACAAAATAATTAAAAAGGAAAGAAAATAGAATTGACGTATATACATGTTTTCTATGGAAGCTAATCTGTACCATAATTCAAATTAAAATGGATTAACAGAAATGCTTTTCATTTTCAAAATATAGCTGTAAATTACAAAGCTATGACTTTGAAATGAAACAAACCTTTCTGCTAATGCATATTAATTTTCGAATTTGACGTTTCAAATTGAATTTTGGTAACTATTTACTGGGGCATCTTTTGAAAATTAGATCTTAACCATCCTTTTCTTTTTCATTTTAATTAAGTTACAAAATAAGCAGTCTCGAAGAAGAAAATGAAAATGCAATTTGGATGATTTATTACTCATACACTCAATACAGCTGTATTCTGAAAATGAAAAAGCATTTCTTTTTATTCATTTTAATTTGAATTATGGTATAGATTCGCTTCTATAGCAAATATGTATATATGTCAATTCTATTTTCTATTTTGTACTTAATAATAATACCACTAATACTTTTTAAGTCTGTTAGTTTTTTAGCGGCTAGCATTTGATAGAAACAACATTGGCCAGCTGTTGATTTATTTAAAAGTATTGATAATAATTATGAATTCATGACGGTTGGAACCAGTGTGCTTGATGCGAGGAGGGGAAGAACAGTAATAACAGATGGACTAAGACATTTCTGAGTGGCCAGCCGCTACTGTTAAAAACCGTCTTGGTTGGAAAATTCACTCACACAGCAGAAAACTCGGCCATTAAATCTTTTCCGCATACCACATTCTGAAGTGCACTCTGGAGTACAGCTACATGTGGTTAGAAATCACTTCCTAGATTAAGGAGATAAAACAAGAAAAAAAACAAGGATTGGTCATATAGTTTGCCCAACCCTCTTCCAGTGTTGGATTATATTTCAGCGCAGAGTGGACAGTGATGCACATTTGCTGTATAAACCTCTCAATGACTGGATTCTTGCTGGTCCTGCACTCATGATTCCTGCCGGCTTCTTCTTTCTGCTCTTCTTCACAGGTGAGGTTTCTCTCGTCCTCACAGCTCTGGATAATTCACAAAACTCACTATGAACAGCTTTATTTTTAGATTCAAGGCTGTTGATTTTAGATACCATTAGGGATGAAATGTAAAATGGGCTTTCATTATTATCATCATCTTCTAACCATGTATCCACTCAGTTTCCATTTGGCACGGTCGCTAAAACTAATGTAGTCAAATACAAGAGTGCTGTAATAAATCCAGCCCTCATGAATCTTAGGATGCTCAGTTTTGGAGAATATTGTAGTTCATGTCTGTATGGTTGGTGTTTCTAATATTTTGCCTTCCGATCAAGACATGGTGGACACAATATCATAAATGCTTCTCTTTATAATTTTAATTCTTTTTAATTTTAGCTTTCATTCTTGGTCTTCTTTTTCTGTCTTGTGTTTTGAATTCATGCCCTTTTTGTGTCTCCTCTGTCTTTTCAGTGTCTCCTCCATGTTGTTTCCCTCTGCGCTTTCCCCTCTGTGTTTCCCCTCCCTCACCTGTCCTCTTCCCTACCCACTCTCTTCACCTGTTCCTGATCCTCTCGTTCTCGTCTGTGTATTTAGTCTTGTTCTCCCTGCACTCCTTGCCTTGTCAGTTTGTTATGTGATATCCTCCTCAAAGTAAGTTGTGTTTCCTCCTGTGTCCCGTATGGTATGTTTATTATTTTAGCTTCTGGTTCTATGTTGATTTGAACCTGCTTGTCTGTTGCACTTTGTTTAGCTGTTTTATTTACTACTTTGTTTTTGGTCCATGGATGCATTTTTGTTTGTTGTCCTGGTTTTTGTATATCTCAGCTTTTTTTTCAATTAAAACAACAAATGAACTGCTGTTAGATTGTAGAAAGAGCTCAACTCCATGTTATTTAAATGAAGGGTTTGCAAAAATAAGTACAGACATCTCTGACAGTTAAATAAGAATATAACAAATCACCAGTCACTGGGGGAAAAAAAGGAAAAGCTTAACATCAATATATTTGCAGATTGACACAGAAACAGGTTGCTGTTGAGTATCAAGTGCACAATAATGCCTATAACAAGCTTGAATTAACAGACCCGTTAGAGTTAGTACGATTGGATTTAGATCACAGGATATCAGATTAATGTACTATGAACTGACAAATCCCACTTTAAACCAGTTCAGTGAACCACAGTATTTAAGAGCCCAAATGCAACATTGTTTTTTATGCTTTTCTGGACTGGATTTAAAATTGAAAGGTGTTTTGGGAGGTGAAATGTTACAACAGTCTTCTTCTCCCTTATTATGCAACACTGTGACAACATGGAGTTAAAGTTTTACTCATTTCTTCCCTTTGGGCCCAAACTACTTAAAATATGAAAAAAATGCATTTGGTTTCTGCCTCGTGACTTGAGAGACTAGTGCACACCAATTATATTGTTTAAAAGATTATATAATTATTGTATGTAAAAGTTGATGTAATGTTAAAAACAAAATGGAATAGAATAACAGAATGAAGATAAAACAGAATATAGGGATATGGTAAAAACAAATAAAATATGTGTAAACATTCAAACCGTAAAAGGTCTTTAGTTGACTTTGGTATGAAAATTTCCAGCTTCTCTCAGATCAACATTTCTGTTGTGCTTAGAGGAGCTGGAGGATTTGATGGGCCCTCCTGACTCGTAATCTAAAAGCATTTGTGGGATGAAGCCTGGTGAAAGGCCACGTAGTGCCTCATGAACTAATAAACTAAAGCAGCCTCAGTATACATCATGTACAATGATAAGAGAACTTCTGTTAAAAGCTTTTCTTGATGGCTTGAAGTGAATTTGGTTTCAGACACAGGGTGCTGCTGACCATGTTATTATCAACATGCACATTATATAATCACATATCAGAGAGGGATCCTCTGTGTGACCACAACCATAAAACCGCATATATATCATCATCACGCAACAAAAGAAAGACAAACACACAGAAACTGCCAATACTGACAGGAATGCCAAGCAATATTCACCATGTCCATCTTTGTTAAATGGGCTAGCTAGCATGCTAACATTTGAAACATTTTCATATAAACACATAAACCAAAGTACTAGATTAATTAACAGAGAGTGGAAGTCACACCCTTTCGGTGGACCCCATGGGACATTATTTCAGGCAAAATATGTACATTTCCCCAGAAAACAAAACCTGAAATGGACAAAGCATTGCACGAATCAAAATGACAGATGAACAAAAAACACTGGACCCAAACTGAAAATGCAGAGAGCCAACTAATGGTGTCCCTCAAGAAATACAACCAACTGAGCACGGAAACTGCAACCCCCTTATATAATCTCCCAGCTGACTGATTGCAGCCAGCTGTGGGAGAAACATTACAGGTGCACCCAATAGCTTCTGATTACCTGTGACCTTGATCTTGAGAGATCCCTGTTCTCATCAGGACCTTGGGGAATCTCTGATCTGTCCATAACAGGTAGTGATTGGAGAGAGATATAAATATTTTCCATCTTCCTTGAATTGTGCCATGAATCACACATGTGATGTCTGTCAGTGAACCACATCATCTCACTCAACACGCTAACATACGACGTAGATGCACACAACTCTAACTAGCTGAGATGATGATAGTCAAACATGTTGAAGGAGCTCAGAATTTCAAATGGCATCATAATTCCTGATTTGTTGGTGTTTGTGTCTCTTTGTTTCTGCTGCAGATGTTCAGACGTCCGATGAACGTAACTGCAGTTATCTGGATGTTTTACAGTACTTGAACTTAACCAAAAACAAAGAGAAGTTCACCATGATCCGGCCTGTTAAAAACTACAAAGAGCCAACAATTGTAACACTGGATTTGCTACTCTATGCTATTCTAGACGTGGTAAGTGGTTGCTTATAATAACTTTATTATAGGTTATATTGGTTTAATTTCTCTCTTGTCCAGTGACGTAACAGGTTGTCAAAGTCCTGTTCACAAGTCAGCCATGAAATCAGGACATGAAACATTTTACCTGAGGTGTCAGCTGCCTGGCTCTGATTGTACTCAGCCCCTAATATTCCCGGAGACCAGATTTTGTTATAATTATAAAAGTAGGACCCAAACATAAAACACTCAAGGCAGACAGGTAGAAAACAAAAGCAAGTGTTAATAGGCTGGCCAAAAAGCAGGAGCAAACCAAGAAAGCATAGGGAAGACTTGCAAGAACACAAGGAACACTACAAATACATTAAATATATGGGATAGATGTGACACAGTGAGTGGACAACACAGGCTTAAATACAAACTGAAGTAATGAGGGGATATGTGCAGGCTGAGACACACTAGGAACAGGGAAGTATTAATGAGGCTGATGTGACACGTGAGGCGTGTCGGAACGATCAGACTGGAGAGGGGCACAGGAACACAGGAAGGAAACACAACACTGGGAGCACAGGTGAGAATGAAGCAGAAAAGAAAGGAGAGACAACATAAAACAGGATATCACAAAAAATAAAACAGAAAATCAACTAAGAGAGCCAACAGCCCAACCCATGACAGATATTCTTTTAAAAGCATGGTTGCCATCAGACACTGAAAGCTGATCCAAATCCAGTTTAAGAATGCAGAATAGTTGATTTAAAAACAAACAAACAAACAAACGTAGATATAGGCTACTTGGTGGAGGTTTGTGCCCTGAGTGCTTTTTTGGTTTGATTTGTGTAACTGAAGTTCTGTTGATTACTCATGTTGGTGATTCTGGTCTGTCTGTTTAAAACTGTGTCAGTTAAACGTCTTCTTTGCTCTTAGAGAGAGAAGGACCAGCAATTGATTCCTTACATTTGGATTGATTTGGTGAGTTGTGTCTGAAAGAATGAGGCCATGAATACATTTTCACTCTCACTCACTTGGAAAACTCAGAGTGAATTTGTATTAAAAAGCATTTCTTTCCTTGTTTTTATCCACAGTGGTGGAAAAATGAATTCCTTTCTTGGGATCCTAATGATTTCTGCAACATTACCAGAATATCTCTCCCCAATGAACTGTTGTGGAAGCCGGACATAACTATTGAGGAGATGTAAGTTTGAATGTGTGTGCGTGTTCTGACACATACAACTGTAACCTGTTACTCGTCATCATGTTATTAAGAAATGACACAGAAACCAAATCATCTAGATGCCAAAACAGAGTGAGAGTTTTGCAACAGGACTGAAACATGTTTCAGTTTTTACTCATCAGGATCAAACTAATATAGCTGAGCAGGGCAGGTTTGGACAAAACATTTAGAAAATATATCCATGTTTGAGTTGGTTTTGATCACGATCATCTACTTTTTTTCCTGGTAGCTTAATAGCTTAATAGTGATAATCCAAAAACTGAGACAACTGCCACTTTAACAGCAGAATTAAACATCATAAAGACAGAAGACAACACAGAGACATACAAACAATATGAAGTAGAGCAGCTGCAGCTACAATCTTATGTTAGGATATGAACATTGACTTAGGAACTGTTCATCTATGATGACGTTTTAAGCCTGATGATCCAAGTGAGAATAAAAATGTTGTGTTTATTAATGTCATGTTGCATGGAGTAAGTTTACAGGTGCTATTCTCTTTACATTCACACATCCAGTATTTAACCAGAGACATTGTGGTTACATACATGTCATAAATCATCGTAACTTCCAGTCTGTAATGGGACGATATACTATGTGAAATTTGACGTATACCCCTGTGGTCTCACACAGGTCAGAGACAGACAGGGCCCCTCCAAATCCATTTCTCATCATTAGAAATAATGGTGAAATTGAAATAACAGATGACCAGGTGCTGGTCAGCGCCTGCAGGATGCGTGTTTACAAATTCCCCTTCGACATTCAGACCTGCAACCTCTCCTTCAAGTCTGTCGTACACAATGGTAAGTCTGTTGCATTTGACAGTTTCATACGTCCCAGAGGGGAAGTAGCAAGATAACTTATGGCACAACATGCAGAGTTATCACAACCCATTTTCATACAGAATGGAGACTTTCAACAAAGTCAGATTTCAGATTAAGACCATCATATTTTGGATAAATAAAGTGGTCTGAATCTGAAACTGCATGATACCACATCATTTTCTGCTGGGGCCTACTGAGTCTTGGACCCCGAAGCGGAGACAGACAGGCATGTAGGTGCAAAAAAATATTTATGCTCACAAAACTCCACAAGTGAAGGAACAGAAGGTGTCTGGCAAGGCAGGCTGGGAAACTCCAGTGCCAGGAAGGCTCTCAGGCACAGGGAAGAAACAGGAACTCGGGTACAAGGCAGCAAGGTACACGAAACTGAAAAAACACATGACGAAAAGAACATGTCAATACAAATTGGCAAAACACAAGGCGGCAAAAAACTCACAAGGGGACGATAGTCAGCTCTACCGACAAGACGGAATTATCTGGCAGGGGAGAAAGGTGAAGACCAGGGGTATTTATAGAGGTAGAGACCAGTGAGTGGCTGCAGGTGTGCCTCGTCAACCAAGCCCTGCAGAGGGGGAAGAACAAAGAAGCGGGGAAAACAGACAGGGGAGAGACACACAAAACACAGAATGAATGAATTGAATGAATTTGTGCTTTAATGACTATGACAGTTTCTCGTCAGCTGATCACTTATATCATACAGTCCTTCTTTGTTAACCTGAAAGGAAACGTCAGTTGTTTTTTTTTTCATCTCCCACCTCAGACAAGGAAATACTGCTCATTGAGCATTTCAACTCTTCAGAGATCGTTGAGGAGAGTCGCAAGTTGATGCACAACCAATTCGAGTGGCTGTTCGTCAACCTGACGGTTCACACAAACAACATCACTTACTTAGACTTCAACCAAAGTGTGATCACTTACACTGTGAGTATTTCCGCACACAAACACACACAGGTGGAAAGTAAACATTTTCCAACTAATCATATCTAAGTATTAATAGTTTGTGAGTCTTTATATGGTTTACCCTGTCAATACATTTCAGAGGGAAGCACCGATTCATTTATTATTTCCCCTTGATTTTTTTTTTAAGACAGGCTTGAAGTGCAAACGCAAAACTAATTTCAGCTTTTCTATTCAAGAGATTTCCATTCCCCATTTTGAGTTTCACATTTGATGTTTTCCTTATCTTCTTGTTTCCGTTTCTATTGTTGGACTCATCTCACCAGTTCAGTTCAAGCCTCCAATTTGAGCATTTCCATTCAAGCATTTTTTTTAAATCTCACTTTTTTCACTTGCTCACTTTACAATTTCAAATGGTCATTTTACATTATGCATTTACATTTTCAATTTCCCCTTTCTCTTTTTAAGTTTATTTATAGAGTGTTTGTTCTTACTGGTGCAGTACAATATTACTCTTCTTAATTTTCTATAAGACCAAAAATAACCTCTGTTCAGATGCCAGAAGCGCTCGAAAACTGGAACTCCAGAACAGCCATTTCGGATTTCTGGATTTAAGAACACACCTTTGTTTTTGCTAAACCATAAGTGGGCTAATGGTTACTTTTAATCATTTACTCATGTTTTATACACTTTACTCTGTGTAGGCTCCAGCCTACATAACATACCTGAGGTGGATGGGGAAATGAGAGCTGAATGATGAGCATTCTGTGCATTTCTTCCTAGATGTTTGGAAAAATTGCTTGTGTTTTTGCCCTTATATGCGAACGACTTTGTTGCATATTTGAGCGTACGTCATCATAGCAGGGTTTCTGTGTGACGCATGAGGCAGCTTTTACACGTCTTGCACATCACACAGAAGGCAAGATCATGAGAGAGAGTGATCCCTAATTTGAATTTGAAGGAACGAAATGCGTACATTTCTTAATCACATCTTAACTTCTCCAGCACTGACAGCAGTACCCTACATTAATTCCCAATTTCTAACCCAGAATGGTGATCCCCTTCATGACTCAGGTGCACCACTGTAGATGTGGAAAGATTAGGGAAGATTAGCCAGATCCCGCCTGCTGCCTTTATACTTATTCATACTATACCAGATTTACAGTGCAGGTCAACCACCTGACCCTTGAACATCATTTCACAGATCTCCATTAAGAGGAGAGCTGGCCTCTACGTCATCAACTTCATGCTGCCCATCCTGTTCTTCGTGGGTCTGGACTTGGCCTCCTTCATGATCTCAGACAGCAGTGGCGAGAAGCTCGGCTTCAAGGTCACTGTGCTGCTCGCAATCACTGTGATGCAGCTTATTCTGAATGATATACTGCCTTCTTCTTCAAACAGGATTCCACTCATAGGTAAAGACACCCATTCTTGAGTCTTTGCATGACAGGTCTTTTCATGGGATTTTCTGACACTGTGTAGTTATTTGTCCACATTAATGATGATGCCCTCCCCCTTTAGCATCCTACTGTATTGGGATTTTTGGTATGATGATGCTCAGCCTCCTGGAGACGGTTTTGGTGATGTTTCTGTTGCATAAAGACATGAAAGAAGCGGCACGAAAAGAACAAAGCATGATTGAGGACTGTGGGTATAAAGAGGGCGACGTCAGCATCAAAAATTATTACACAGGTGAGATTCATGACCATAGGAAAGTCACACATCTGGTGAATTTGCAAAGCAGCATATAAATTATTCCAGATGTTAATTTCTTTGAAAACAGTCATGTATGACATGTCTGATACAAAGCACTTGTGTTATTTTGAATATGCACTAACCATGTTTTGTGTACATCTTTTTCAAAGTTGATAAATGTATTCACTGTGCCTCTCTGTGATGTTTCTCCAGGTCAAACACCATCTGAAGTGCTGCCGGTGGTCAAAGAGGTCAGGGTTAAGTTTCACTTTTTTAAATCTAGAAGGTTAATTTTTTCACATAATGAGAAAAATAGTTGTTTTTTATCAGGACTGCTACTTCTTGCAGAGATAGTCCATGTCTTAAATTATCTGATATTCAGTGTAACGAAGTATCAAAAGAAATTTTAAGGCAAAAAAAAAGGAATATATTATAGTATTTAATGTACAAGTAACAGTAAATTATACCTATATTTACATGTAAATAGATACTTTATACTATGGGTGTCCTGGATCTGATTGGATCTAATATTCAGCCTTGTCCTAATTATCAGAATTGGTGGGGTTTTATAGTTGTTTTTATTGTAAACTAAAATGTGCTAATTTGGCTCTGATGCAGCATACAATCTGCAAAGTAACCTCCAACTAAAATTATCAAATAAACGTAGCAGAGTACAAAATACGATATTTGCCACCAAAATGTAGTGGGGACTGTGGTACATGTGCAGAATGCAGACTGACTAAGAATGACTGAGGCATATACATGAAAGATTAAACTGATTTTGCATTAGCTGGGTGTGTTTGTCCGATTTTGAGAAATTCAACCAACACGTTTGCATGGACTTCAAAGTCTGGATTAAGTCCGACTAACACAGTAGTCAAATTATGTAAACATACTGACTGTTGAGCTGTGTTCAAACATGTTCCCTCCTGTCTACTCTCAGTCACGTCAAGCACACAGCAAACAGCACACAGCAAACAACACAACACACAAAGCACACAACAAACATCACATAGGAAACAGCACACACATTTATATGAAATTTGGGGTTATAACAAGCACAAACATTACAACTGAAACAAAAATGGGTACTTCAAATGTGGCAGCTGAATTTACAAAAATCACATTCTTTAACCAAGTTATGAAACTACTTTTTCAGGAAAGCAGCAGCCAGCTGATGGAGGAGTCCCCTGACTTTGAAAAGCTGTCATATGAGCTGAGGGAGTTGGTGAAAATTCTCCTGAAGAGCAGGACTGAAGAAACAAGGCCTTCTGGCTACTGGAAAGGAGTTTGTAATAAAATCAACAGAGCGTTCTTCATCTTCTATATCATCACTTTAGCTGTGTTTTTAGCCTACATGTTTTACAGGTGGAGTGCAGAATAATCACTGTACAATAACTGAGTGATAATTACCAGAAGTTGTAAACGGTCACTGGGTCACATTAATCACATGTTGTACCATCCCTGTGCACCAATATGACCTGAGGTGGTATATTATTCATCACAGTCCTTATGTACAAGAAATCCACCTCTACAGACATTTGATAAAAGTAAAAAGAGCATGCAGGTGTTTTGGTGCCAAAATATGCATATTATTCTACATTAGTGTATCTTTAACATGTAATATTGGTAATTCTTATAATCCAGCTAAGTGTATACACTGACAGTACTGAAATTTTGATGTGATTTTGTGGTAGTCCTTCAAAAGGTTTTCCAGACATTCTACATATGTAACAGCCCCATTTGGTAAGACTTGCTGTCATTTTTTGTTTTGGGGTGACTTTTACAATCCCTCTGGACAGATTGCAGTGGATTCAGATCACCCGTGCGCAGAGTGGAGTGACTGACTCCTTATTAATGAGTTGAAGCAGTTTGGGACATTCCCCTCACAGCAATACCCCTACAGTTTGTAACATTTTATTTCATTGGAGACTTGGGAGCTTGTAAAAGCGCATTTCAGTTTGATCATCCCTGGAGGAGCACTTGTTTATGATCCAGTTAGTTGACATTGGGCATTTCCTTGTAGATGCACTCCCTTGAAACACATTCTTAAATACATAAAATATGTCCTTCTAAAGAAGTTATGAAGAGATGTATGAGACTCTTTCTAATGCAGAAATAAACAAAAACAAAACCATTCTGTCTGTTTTGTCTATGTATGTGTTTGTGTGAGTGATGAGTGTGAACCGAAACAGTAAAGATGCTGCCAGAAAACCAACACAGTGAACTGAAAGTAATAAATTGCTCCCCAGAGCCAAGGAGAGCTGCAGAGTTGAGTCAAACTTCTCTTCATTCATCAGTCAGAGCGAGCACTTTCACATGAGTAACCACAAGATCCATCATTGACATGACGATATTGATCAGAGCCACTTCAAATAAAACCGCAGTGGAGAAACTGCAGCTGATGCAGAAAGCTCTTATCTCTTTTCTGGTTTTGAAGTGATGACCCTTATGAACATGGATTTAAAGCAAAAAAAGTATTCATAAGCTGGATGAACTTATTTAACATTATAATGGAAGAATCTGAGTGTGTGACCTTTGGTAGTGATGATTGTGGCTGTCTTGAAGCAAGTAGGGACAATGTCCTGTAAGATGATGCTATTCATTTATGGCAACTACACCATAAATTATTGAATCATGTGTTCGAATTGGTGGCAAATTTCCTCATCAATATCTGTGAGCCAGTAAGCAAGCACTTTTCTCTTTGAGCTAAGATCTATGAGTGCTGGTGATGGTTGTCTCAAGGCACACAGGAAAAAATAGCCTGTCACACCCTGAGAAGGGCTAATCACACTGTGATAAATAGGTTCATTACTGTGATATGAAACTGTCTGAGTCTATAAAAAAGTCAAGGAGCTGAAAAATTAAACAAAATATTTATACCATAATGTGTAGTGTAATCTTTTGTTAAGATAGATTTGATAAAATTGGTATCAAAAAAGCGTTGTTCAGGAACTGGTATTGAAATCAAGGTATTGGTATCATTAACGCTATTGAATATATTTGAAGAAAACTACATGGACAGTATATATTATCTGGACCAGCAGCCTTATTAATAAGCACTTTCAGCAGGATTCTTCTCACATCTGCTCAGTTTACTGACAGCAGCCACTCTGTTTACTGACAGCAACTGGAACCAGAGCAGGAGGAGTCATACTTCCTGTTCACATCCTGGCTCTCTAATCTTTCCACAAACCCCATAAAAACATCTGTGGTTCAATTATGGAGAACCACTGCCTTAGACTACTGAGATTAAGGACAAAGTAACACAAAGGGGGTTGGTTATTCTGTTTGTCCAGCCCTCTTCCAGTTTAAGCCAATATTACGGACAGCACTGAGTTCACTGGGATGCACAAGAGCTGTACTTTGGCAGACTTTGGGTTCATACTGGTCCTGCAGTCATGATGCTTGCTGGCTTCCTCTTTCTGCTCCTCCTCACAGGTAAGGTTTCTCTCATCCTCACAGCGTCTCTGATGCTCTGGATAATCCACAAACCTTGCTGCGAACAGCTTTCAGTGGAATCGAGTTTTACCAACAAAAAAAAAACTTGAATGAATGAAGAGAGGTCTGGATAATCAAGAGTAACATGGATGCAGTTTCTGAAAAGAGGTGTTGTGTAATTTTTTAAACGTGATGCTTCATGCTGTGAGGCAAAAAGCAGCAAAAATTGAATCACTTGATGCTACTAGACGTTTAGTAAGAACTGAGGGCAACACAGTCTGTAAACAAACATGAGCAAAACTTAGTGCAAGATAAAGTTTTTTTCATAAATATATAAACTGATAAGGAATTAGGCATCGTTTTATCAATGAATGTTTTAAGTTTTGTTTGTATTCCAAATGATACATTTATTTTCCCATTCAGTAATTTTATTGCAAACATGTATGCTCTAAATTAATATTTTCATCATTTGTGAGCACATCTTGTTGTCCACGTTGGTCAGATGAAATAGTTGTTAAACAGTTTCACACTCATTTGGACTCTGATTTGGTCCTTGTAAAACACTTACCTTTTTGTTGTTAAGCCATACCTGAGGTGTTTTTGACCTTGTGCTGGGTGTTACTGTGCTGCTGAAGGTGAGGTAGGCTTCAGTTTTTTAATCGACTGAAGCCATACTTGCCAGACTTGACTCGAAAATACGGAGGTTCTGGGTGACCTGCTTATAAAAAATGTGCAATTCAATGAAAGAGCAAAGAACGAAAATGACAAAATAAAAGGTAAAATGAAACAGATTTTTTTGTCAATTAAAATTTGACTTAATTCTCTGAAAACAGCAAAGAATAACTCGTAAGAATAAACATGACTGAATCTGAGGCATAAAGTAATATTCATCACCTGAAAGTGAGTAAAAATGTACTTTTCATTATTTTAAATTGATCTGAATCCCTATTTTGAAATTCAAGAAGTAAAAGAAAAGGCAAACAAAGGAGACATTTGATTCAATTCAGAAAGAATCACTCTCGACTCAGTTCTGATGAACTGAGTGTTTTGCTTTCATCGCTCATCTTCCGCAGTTTTTGTCATCCTATAATGGTGCCTAATTTAATATGCATTCTGGTCTAATGAACAATACATGCAGAAGCAATCAGCAGGGATACATGTGGGTTAATTTCCCACTGAAAGGGATTTTAGTTTAATGCATCTTGCCACCTGTTACATTACATTATGTTAAGTACATAATTACATTAAGTGTTACATATATTTATAAAGATGTTCTCAGTTAGAGAAGGTAATACATATGAGTTTTAGAACATTTGCCCTTGCACGGAATTCATATGATGGATGAATGATTAATTCATCCATCATATGAACAATGATGTTTTCAATTACAAGTCAGCTATATAATTTCACCCAAACATCATATTTTTTCAGATTACTTTTTGTTTAAAACAAACTTCTCTTAAAGTTGACGCGCATCAATATTTTCCCTGCAGATGGAGAATCGTCCAACGATAGCTGCAGCTATCAGAACCTTTTTTTGAAATTGTTCCCCAAAGGTAAAGGGCAGAACACCATGACCCGGCCTGTTAGAAATCACACAACACCCACTAAAGTACGCCTGGCTGCACTCATCTATGCCATTCTGGATATAGTAAGTTGCGTATATTTAGTAACTACTTATTATTTCTTCTGTTGGGAAGATTATTTTCATGTCTCTGTTTGTGACATGACATGACAGGACAGGGGCAGTTCCTCATGTGGGTAATATGGGCAGCCGTCCAGAGCGGCATGTGTGGAGGGGCAGCATGAGCGAGCACACACAATAAAAGAGAGTGACCAGTTGCCCACACTGACTGGCTCTCTAGCCTCTCTCTTATGATTCAGCGTCTTTTTGTTATATTCATTTCAAGTCCATGTGCTTTTGTGTCTATTCCGGCTTTTCAGTGTCTCCTCTGTGTTTTTCCCTCTCTGTGTTTTTTCCCCCTGCTACCTCACCTGTCCTGCTCCCTCCTCACTCTCGTCACCTGTTCCTCGTCTTGTCATTAGTGTGTCTGTGTATAGTCTTTATCCTCCCTCTGGCCTTGCTCAGTTCGTTTTGTGATGTCCCCCTTTACTCCATCGATGTGTGTGTGTGTGTGTGTGTGCATTTGGATACTGAAGTATAACCTCACCTTAACACTCTCAGCTTACCTCATCTCTGCGGATCTTCCCCAGTGCCGACCAGTCCCTACTGCCTTAAATTTGTTTGCATTCAATTAATTCAGTTTTTGTAAAAAGCTAAAAGGTAAAAAAGTACAAGGCTAGTTCAATGTAGGATATAAAAAAACAGATAAATATGTACAGTGTTTTTGTACACAATACAATGCAATGATTGCATTTACGGTTATAGCTCATTTGTCTGTGGGTGGTGTGTGCATGCATGTGTGTATGTGTGTCAGTGTTTGTTTGTGTTCAGTGCTGTGATGGCTTGTGGGAAGAAGCTGTTTCTGAGTCTGTTGGTTCTTGTTTTGATGGACCTGTAGTGCCTGTCAGAGGGTATATAATATACTGTCTGTATATTGTCTTCTGGAAATTGTGTATGGAGAGAAAGACAAAGTCTACTTGACCTGGTTTAAATCCATCACAATATGAACAGGCATCCATGTATGACATTACAGTGATGTCTGCTAAAGTTACTGTGTTGACCAGCTAGCCCCAGCCCGTCCTTTCTCATAATGCAAGTCTTGGAGCCCACAAAGTTTTAATTTGCAGATATATGACAGATGTGATTATTGTCACATCTTGTCCCACAAGTAAAGTTACTTTTTTTATTGTCTTGTGCTTCCTGTTTTATGTTGTTATTCACCTCTTGTTTCAGGTCCTGCACTCATTCCCTGCACCCTTGTCACTTCATAGGGAGTCCAACATAGTGAACTATATAGGGAAGTTATCAGCAGAAAGAAAAATGCACTTTCGGACACTACGTAGGGGCCATTAATTACGTCACTGCTATTGGGCGGTTGAAACTTAAAATCGTGGAGATCAGCTCCCTCTCCGCAACATCCATGCGTTCATCTGCAGCTCAGTGCATGGTAAATGTCGCTTGGTTAGTGACCATCGGTTGTACGCTACTTTTCGCAATGCGTTGTGGGACACTTTGAGTCCACTTTATAGGGTATAATAATTCCCAGTAGCCATTTGGACAGCACTACAAAATGCCTCAGTCACTATGTAGTGCATTGTATAGGGGGTATTGAGTGATTTCAGACACAGCCATAGTTTTTCCCTGTGTTCCATACCCATACTACCATACTATATAAATATTCAATATGTCCTAATAAGAAGTATTTGAAAATGCAGTATGCAAGATTTCAGGATGTCCTAAATCACTACACCTACACCTTCATCGTGATTTACAGTATACAAGCCATCAAGCTTTTATGGTTGATGTATCCCCTGCACGTGCCACAAGAGTAATGCGAATAAAAATGAATGATCCTGCAATCAAGGCGAATACTTCCTTGTGTACTGTTTGTTCAGCCTACTGCCTGTTCAAAACTGTCTAATAGATTTAGATGTTTGCAAACTTGTAATAGTTTGTACTAACACTGAATGTGGACTTCATATTTCTTTACTTGCAGAACGAGAAGGACCAGAAATTTGTTTCGTATGTTTGGATTGACATGGTTAGTTCTCTCTCGGAAAGAAAATAAATGTTTGACTTAAGTGAAATTTGTAATTCTTTTTTGTGTGTAACAATTTAGATTATTGTGCAATTACTAAAGGTGCACTAGTACAGTGTGTGGATTATATATAATATATATATATATATATATATATATATATATATATATATATATATATA
>JARJLU010013026.1:0-11767 GCA_030272975.1 Sparidentex hasta | reverse complement strand
CACCCCTCTGATAAACAATACACATTTTTCTCGGCTCCGCATAAGTGCCAAACTAGAATTGATTACTTTTTTCTGCCAAAAACTGACTTGTGTTCAGTCTTATCATGCGACATAACCAGTATAATTATCTCAGATCACGCTAGAGTAATTATGGATCTTAATCTTAAAACTGCGCTTCATAAGTCTCGTCACTGGAGGCTTAATACCACTATTCTTAAGGATGAAGAATTTACTTCTAACTTTTCCACTGAACTTAAAGCATTCTTGAATATTAACACTCCATCAGCCAGTAATGCCTCTGTTTTATGGGAAACATGCAAAGCTTATGGGAGAGGGCTAATTATTTCGTACTCTGCAACAAAGAAGCGTCAACGGATGGAGAAACAAAAATCTTTAGAGAGTGAGTTGATGGATAAAGAAAAAGCATACATTGCCTCCCCGTCACCACCGTTGTGGCAAGAAATAACTACACTCAGATCAGCGCTGAACTGCCTTCTTACCAGAGATGCAGAGAAGAAAATTAAATACACTAGACAGAGGTTTTACGAGCATGGAGATAAAGCAGGTAAATGTCTGGCGTACTATGTTAAGAAGCGTGCAGAATCTAATACCATCGCAGCGGTATCTGATGAAGGAGGCCACAAGGTATATGAAAACAAACTGATAAATAACGGTTTTAAGAATTTTTACAAAAACCTGTACTCTTCCCAACAAGCTCCAGAGGGGGAGCAACTAATGCACAATTTTTTTACACAATTCGACTTACCAAATTTGTCAGAAGAAGAGAAGACTGCCCTTAACAGTCCCATAACTAAGACTGAAGTGATCAAGGCTATTAAATCATTACAAAATGGAAAGTCACCAGGGCCTGACGGCTTCTGTTGTGAATTTTATAAACAGTTTCAAAATATCCTTGTAGAACCTCTTCTTGATATGTTCAACCACTCCTTCACTACAGGTGAATTTCCGCAGACACTGAGGGAGGCCAACATTTCCTTAATTCTAAAGAAAGGGAAGTGTCCTGATTTTTGCGGGTCCTACAGACCTATAGCCCTCTTAAATGTAGATAGGAAACTACTTTCTAAAATTTTAGCCTCTCGCTTAGAAAACCTCTTACCTGTACTGATAAGGGAGGACCAGACAGGCTTTATAAAGGGTCGAAATTCAGCTACCAATGTTAGACGTTTGTTAAACGCTATTCTAGCTTTTGAGCAAAAATCTATTAACGGCCTGGTGCTTTCTCTCGATGCAGAGAAAGCATTCGACCGAATTGAGTGGTCTTATTTATTATATACACTGGGCAAATTTGGATTAGGGGAGAATTTTATAAAATGGGTCAAAATTATCTACAATAGTCCACAGGCAGCAGTCCTGACTAATGGATTCAGGTCTGATTATTTCAACACTCACAGAGGAGTGATGCAGGGCTGTCCTTTATCGCCCCTTCTATTCGCTCTGGCTATAGAGCCACTTGCTGAGGCCATAAGGGTGACGCCCACAATACGTAGTTTAGAGATTGGACAGCTGTGTCATAAAATAACCTTATACGCGGATGACGTTTTAATTCTTTTGACTAACCCTGAAACATCCATACCTAGTCTTATTGAGGTGATTGACAGATTTAGCTGTTTCTCTGGCTATAAAATCAATCTGGCTAAATCAGAGGCCATGCCTCTTGGTACTCTTTTAACAATACCAACTACTGTTCCTTCCTTTCCTTTTAAATGGTCTCCCAATGGGTTTGTGTATTTGGGAATCTTTATTACCCCATCTTTCGATCAACTGTACAAAGCCAACTTTACACCCTTATTTGGTAAAATCAAACAAGACCTAGAGCGATGGGCGTCACTTCCTGTCTCCTGGTTAGGACGCATTGCCCTGGTCAAAATGAATGTGCTGCCTAGGCTATTTTATCCTATCCAAATGATCCCCGTCTTGTTCTCTAAAAGGGTATTGAAGGACATAAATGGATGGCTCACCTCCTTTATTTGGAATAAGCGTAGACCTAGGCTCAAGATGGCAGTATTACATCTGCCAAGTTCCATGGGTGGCTTGGATTTACCTAATATTAAAATGTATCAGCTTTCTGCCCATTTAAGATTTGTGAACGACTGGGTTAAGGGTAAAACTTCAATTTGGTTGGATATTGAGACAGCTCTGTCACAATGCAAACTAAGTGATTTATTATTTTGTAATAATTTTAAAGAAATTAAAGCCCTCTGTACAAATCCTATAACAATCAACACCCTAAAAGCATGGCAACTTGTCCGCCGTCTTGAGGGGAGATCAAAAATAACATCAACCTTTACCCCAATAATAAATAATCCTGCTTTTCCCCCGGGTTCCTCAGACCCCGGCTTTCAACGATGGTCTGATAAGAATATTAAATATCTTGGCGATCTTTTCTCAGGTGATAAACTTATGTCATTTGAACAACTTACCAACAGTTACAAATTACCAAAACAAGATTTCTTTCACTTTTTGCAAATAAGACATTATATCACTCATAGTACAACCCTTATTGAACACCCTGAAATATCTGATGTTGAGAAAATTTTGTTTAAACAACAGTTGAAAGTGTCTCTGAGTTCATTTTACCATGTACTTAACGGTTTGTCTACCACTGATGCGCAAGGGGTCAGAGGTGTGTGGGAGAAGGAGCTGTCGGTAACCATAGACAAAGAAAAGTGGGATACCATCTGGTCTCTTGCAAAAAGAATTTCAATTTGTACTCGGACAAGAGCAATACAATTTAAGATTTTACACAGATTACATATATCCCCTCACCGCAGGCACCTCTTCAACCGCTCTCTTTCCCCTATGTGTCTCAAGTGTAAAACTGGTGTGGGGACTTTAACTCATTGTTTTTGGTTTTGTCATAAACTTCAAAGATATTGGGTTGAAATTATAGGTGAAATGGGGAGAATCTTCCACGTTGATATAGAGATGGACCCCATATCCCTGATTCTAGGTTTTCCAAGTGACCACCTAAAAGCAGCAGTCAACAAAAGATTGTATAACATTCTAACATTTGCAGCCAGGAAAAATATCCTCTTGCAATGGGTCAGTGATAGGATTCCCACTGTCTGTGGTTGGCGTAAAATAATTTTCGAACTGATTCCTTTAGAATATCTTACCAATGTTATACACCACAGTGTGGATCAGTTCTACAGAGTGTGGCACCCTTTTTTGGACTATATCGGACCAGATCTTTCCACCATTTTATTAAAAGGACTGTTGGGCACGTGATCCACACCCGGGTACTGTAAGAATGACCCACCACCTCTTGTATTATGCCATATTTAAGAGCTGTTGTGTACGTTTTGTGTTTGTATTGCTTTGTTGTTTTGTTTCTGGTGTTGCAGACACTGCCTTGTTAAAAAAAAAAAAGAAAAGAAAAACTGCAATAAAAACAATGAAGAAAAAAAAAAAAATAACTAAGCTTATTTTTGTCCACCTCAGATTGACAGTAGACAACCTTATAATGTACCTCAAATTTTCAGAGCATTCTGATATGAAAATAAACAAATATGCCCCTATAAAATCTCGAAAAATGACATCAGAGCTAAATTCAGCCTGCTTTTGGTATAAAACTCCCTGTTTCCACTCAACAATTTCACCTCAGATTGATAGTAGTCACCCTTATATGAGACAACTCTGAAGTTATCGAGCTTGACAGCGTTTTCATTAAGAGAACATTAAGAGAATACGTATGTGATTTAAAAACAGTGAGGATAAGGAGATCTTGGTGAAATTCAATCTGTGATCGTACATCCACACTTTCTTAAATTAATCATGAAAAAGTCTATAAGTTTATACATTGAATATTTTCATCACCAAGTGCTTTGAGGCAACCAGCTGACTATAACCTAATGATATAACAACATGATGCCGTCAGTCTCACCTGTTGCCTCCCACAGCATCATGTTGGCTGCTGTCCTCCTCCTCCTCTCTCTTCATCGCTGTCCCTTCCTGACCCTCTCTTGCTGCTTCAGCTGCCACCACAGCGCTGGTGAAAGCCTGCAGATATAATCAAAACAAATTCATTGGAAAGTTAATCACACCGGTCTGGCTGTTTAACTTTCCCACCTACAGTATGTAATGGGTCCAGTTATGACAGTGAAACAACTCATTTTGTGGAGGTTGGGATGCTCAAAGAAATGTATCCACTGTTGTACTGACGCTTCTTTCACATTGTTAGCTTAAGGGAAAAAGTATTTTTTGGGCCACAGTGCATCAGGCGTTCCACTGTTGAGCCACTACAAAAACTGGCTTCAAAGCCCGGAGCCCCCATTATACCTTGCTCAAATTCCAGCCATTATTTCAGACACATCCTGCACTGAACCGAAAACAAAATTTCCCTTGGTAACATGGTGCTAATCATCTTTCTTAGAACAACAGGTACAGCAATAATTTACTCAGAATGATGATCTAGCTAGCTGAATTGACTAATGATATGGGAACACAACCTCAGAGAGCTGCAAAACAACGTCTGCCTGAAATGGTTAATAGAATGCTAGTTGCTTCAGCGACGTTCCTGCAAAAACAGGAAGCAGTCAATAGCTCCCAATGTACGTCAGGACCCCTCCCTGTCAGGACTCTTGTTTTTGTTTGTTCTTGTGTCTGGTTTTTGGTTTCTCGTATTTGATTCACATCTTGTATCATGTCTTGTGTTATGTTTTGCTTTCTCCATGTCTTGTGTCTCGTTTTGCCTTCTCCATGTCTTGTGTCTCATGTTTTGATTTTCCATGCCCTCATGTGTCCTTTAAGTTTTCCATGTTCTTCCCTCTGGCTCCCTCTGTGCTCCTCCCCCTCGTTATCTCACCTGGCTTCCTTCCTCCTCTCTCTCCTCACCTGTTCCTCGTCATGTCATTAGTGTCTGTGTATTTAGTCTCTGTGTTCCCCTCACTCCTTGTCCAGTCATTGTTTCTGTTTGCTGTTTTCTGTTTGCGGCTCCATGCTCCAGTCCCGGTTTGGTATGTTTTGGTTTCAAGATTTTCATGTTTAAGTTGAACTTTGAATTTTTCTTTTGAACTTTGTTGAACTGTTTATTTGCTACTTTGTCTTCTTGGTTGTTACTTTGTCTTTTACTCTGTTTTGACTGCTCTTGTTTTTGTACTCAGCTTTTTATTAAAGCTCGCCTTTTGTTCTTCCCCATCTCTGCCTCAAGTGTACTGCGTTTAGGTCCACATTTTCCCTTTCATAGTTTTCCCCTTTACCCCGACACTGACACTCCCGACCCGTTACCGCTGAACCCTAGCCCAAGGGCTGACAAAACTTAAACAACAGCTGTGTCAATGCAAATTAAAAAAAGATGAAGGATAAAAAAAAAACAAGACAGTGATAAATTGAGTGGATAATAATATTACATATTATAGTATATAGCTATGCTATGCTGCTAGTATAGCCTAGGCTATGGAGGAGAGACACTGTAAGAACACGGATTTCACTAAATGTGTTTTGTTTACTTTGACTCCTGGATGGCCTGCATGCACTCAACTTGGTGAAGTCATGGTCAAAGACAGTCAAAGTTGGTACAGTTGACCTGTTCACCAGCAGGCTGAAAGAAAGTCGAAGCTAGTATTTAACCTGGTTTGGGGCACTGTTACCGAAATAAACCCGGTACCATTTCTAGAGTTGGACAGTCATTTTTCTGTAACGTTAGCCTAGTGACTGATGAAAGCTGTGTGTGTTCGAGCTAACTCTCAAGCTGTGGTGTTGGTAGTATGGAAATGGTAATGAAAAATGGGGAAAATATACAGCGATCATGGCTTCTGTCTTTAGTACAGACTCTGTCTTCTCAAACTTTTTGGAAAACAGGACAATGCACTGACCATAGGGGAGTTTAGAAACTGGAAAAACTTAGCTAGTAAAATAAGGGAACATGAATATTCAGAATTACATAATAACAATATGAGAAGTTGTCAACTCCAGACAAGGCTTCAAACCAAAACAGCCATTGCCCAGATCAACCAAGATTTGTTGCACCTTGAGGAGCAGCACTGGAGAAGAGTAATACATATAATGATTGCCATATTATGCCATCTTGCTTAAGGAACCAGGCATTATGTGGGTATACAAATGTTCCATATGACCCACAAAATGGCAATTTGTTATCACAGGTGGAAATGATGCCCGTTCCAGTCATGAACGAACATTTGGCGAGAATTAGAAAAAAAAAAAATAATAGAATGGCACTACCTCAGCAGCCAAATTCAAAATGAAATTGTAGCACTAATTGGAGACAAAGTACTTGATGAGATAGTCAGAAGGGTGAAGCAGCATAGTTCTCCATCATAATGGACTGTACTCCTGACAACAGCCACACTGGACAACTTCCTTTTGTCTTTAGAGTGGTAAACCGCAAGCCATCGGATGGTGTATTAGTCACTGAACATTTTGTAGGATTTATTGATGTTCAAGACACCACTGGGAAAAGGTCCATGTGACACACTCCTGGAGAAGTTGGACAAGTTCAACTTGAGCACTGCAGACTGCCATAGACAATTCTATGATACCACAAGTAACATGATGGGACACAGACAAGGTGTTCAACCAAGAATATTGCAACTCAATGAGAAGGCAGTATGTGTCCCATGCAGCAGTCACACCCTCAATCTGCTTGTAGCAGATGCAGCCAAATCTTCAGTGATCTCCATCTCCTTCTTTGATGCTCTGGAGGTTTTACAATCTATTTAGCTCTTCTGTTCAACACTGGGTAGTTTTAAAAGAACATGTTAAGCAATTAACGTTAAAATCTCTGTCAGTGACCAGATGGGAGGCCAGGAGTGTGGTGCGTTACCACCTGCCAGCGTCATACAAGCATTGAAGCATTGTCTGATCTCCAAACCCTCTCAGTCAAGGAGAAGGATTCTGAGACATTGTCCACATTAACCAGCATAAAGCGTAAACTCCTTACATGGCATTTTGTATTGTTCACTGTAATCTGGTACAACGTTATTGTATCCAATCAATCACGACAGCAAGATTGTGCAGAGCCCCAGTGTTTCTCTTGAAACACTTCAACAAGAAACAAGCACCGTCAGAGTATGTCTGGAAAGTTTCTGGGAAAATGGACTTGCTGCCTCTGAAACTGATGCTAGTGAGATAGCTGAACCAGAAAATGAAAAAAACAACCCAGCAGTTTCTGTATGAGGGCAGGCAAGAAACTCAATCTCCTCCAGAAAAGTACTTTTTTTTTCCTCCACCTAGTGGACACAGCCCTCAGCGGCTTGAATGAGAGATTTTCAAACTTCAAGAGGCCACATCACAGTGTTCAGAGTGGCACACTTACAGAGAAGTGTAATAAACTGGAAAAAAAACAAAAAAAAAACACTGCATAACATAGAGTCTGAGGATTTGGTTCTGTCTACCATGCCTTTCCTGATCATGCATCTTCCTACCCAAGAGAGATGCTTGATTACATTGATAAGGAACAGCTTCCGGATCTCTATGGTAACCTCAGCATGTTCCTCCATCTGCTTTTGACTGTAGTCACTGTTGACTCTGGATAAAGAAGCTTCTCAGTTTTAAAACTCATTAAAAGCTATCTCAGGTCAACCATGTTCCAAGACACACATCAGGACTAGCTCATATTTCTATAGAGCACAATGTCCAAATGTCTGTGAATCTGTAGGACACAGTGACAGCTTTTGCAGAGGTCAAGACCCGTAAGCAGCATTGGTAGAATCCGTCCCACACCCTTTGAACACCAAAGAGTGTGGGACAAGAGTGTATTATTTACATTGTGCATACAGTATATTCCTAAGTTATTTAATATTTTCATTGTCCTGTGTGTTCATATTGTGGCAACTTATTATATAATAATTATTTTAATATAATATCATATACTTATTATAACACCAGAGAAAGTCACTAGATTTGTTGCTAGTCGCTTTTTTAAAAATAGAGTCGCTAGCGGGGTCCCAAAACTCGCTAAATATAGCAAAAAAGTTGCTGAGTTGGCAACACTGGCTGCTGGTCCAGAGTTTCTCAGGGCAGAACAGCCTCCTTAAAACACGACCTAGTTTCACCAAAACCAGAAATCCGTGAGGTCCGGTCACGAGCACCATGCTTCTCTGGGAACGTTCTTCCATTTGTATCTCCATGTCAGCACCATAAAATAAAGTGTTAATGAGTCATCCTGCACTCCGAGGCAGTTGTTCTTTATTCGTCTAACAAATATTTATTGATTTTCAAGAAAGACACAAACTATAAAATACCATTTAAAGCTGTAATGTGTAACTACGTTTTGGTTATATTTGCTAAAATTGTCATTATGACCTGACAGTAGACTAAGATACAGTTCAGCTGTGTAAAAATCCACAGTCTGTGGCTCCACCCAGTGACTGTAATTGATTTGCAAGAATTCACCGCTCCCGGCTCAATACAACCAATCAGAGCCAAGGGGAGTGTCTGAGAAGTGTCATTCTTGTGCATATGATGGTGGCAGCCCCCCTCCCCCGCACAGGTGCTGTGCCTGCTCTTACTTGGTCAGATATGTCCGAGCTCAAACTGTAAACAATGGCGGAGAACAAACAACAACAACATAGCTGAAGAATGCTTCACCATTGCATACGTCAAAGAGAGGAAATAAGAAGACTGATGAAGAAAAACAGTGTAAAAAGAAAGAACTGGACCGAACCAGAGAGAAAACAAGGATGCATATTGCAGTGCCATTTCAGAGGTGGAGGGGTTTGTGCGATTTGTAAGGACTCAAGAGCGACACTGGGTTTGCTACTTTTCTGCTGGACAAGTAAGGACCCATGCTTGATATATGTTTCATTCTGTGTTTTAACCACAAGGATACGGTGGCGATGGTTATAGTAATACTCACAATAGCGCATGTTGGCGATGTTGCAGTTGAGCTCTGTGGCTTGTTGGTAAATCTAGCTTGTTAGCTTGCATGCTAACTTCTGTGTTTTGCTAACCAGTAGCCTTAAAGACAAAGCTAAAGTGTCTTTCAAGTGACCAGGATGTTATAAAGTGTGTGTTCAGTGTGCTCTGAAGTGGTTGTGTTGGTTTAGAGAAATAATGCTTCAGAGAAAAAAAAAAATGTTGCACCGGGTAATGATTAGCTGGCAACTTTGTCTACAGCGATGTGATGAATATTGTTTATTACTTGTTCTGTTACTTGTTCTGTTATCAGCCTTTAAACCTTAAACCTTAAAGTTGAGAGTCTTTTGCTGTTCATTCCTCAGATTTGGAAGTATTGGAAACGAAACACATTGCTCAAATGAAATTAAATTACTCTGCGAGCAGACAGATTGGATGATGGACTGAGTTTATACAGATCAAATCTGAAGCGGAGAGTGCTGCAGTCGGGCTGAATTGTTGCAGCAACAGTTTGTATGTGAGGATTAGAGAGTTAAACTGGATTTCTGCCGTCGTACTCGGGGATTTTCTCTGTCATGTTAACACCCTCAGATCACTACATCAGCGCTAACAGTGCAGCTGCTGATCAGCTCTGTGATGTAGCTGTTATCTGAGCTGCTGCTATCTGCTGTCGGCTTCCTGACTTCACCTCTTATCTCCCGACTCCCCTCGTCTTTTTTTTTTCTTTTTCCTGTGACTCCTCCACTCCTTCATTTTTTCCAGATTACTCTCCGTCTGTTTCTGCCTCCTGTCAGAGGACCAGGCACTAAATGAGATTAGTGATGGTGGCTGAGGGAAGCCCTGGCCCGAGGCTCTGTGGGCTTTTTCAGCCATTTTTTTTTTGTTTTGTTTTTCGGGTGAAGTGACGGAGTGAGAGTGACATTCAGTCAGGGAGGGAGACAAAAAGGCAGAACAAGCCATCTTCTGTCCGCCCCAGCTGCTTTACACCATGCAACAGTCATGGTCTCTTTGTGAAACAATGACTCGTACAGAATCCAATTTCATGACACTATTATAATAAAAAAAAAAAAAAAAAAGCTTCTCCTCAGTCGTCATGAACTCAACTGATGCCTTCATTTACCTCCTCAGCATACAACACGGCACGTACAGATTTGTGCCTTCACGAATAAGCGAATACATAAATAACGCAGATAGCATGAATTATTCAAATCCTCCAGCAACGATGTAGGTGGGAGTGGAAGCTAACCAGCTCTGACAAGAGACTCACACGGGGAAAAGTAATAAAGGTTCAAATAACCTCGGTGGGTCTGCAATCACATCGGTTTAATCTGAAGATGCTGAGTGTGTTTCTCAGAGCAGACACGTGTTTTTATGAGACTGTGCTGCTGTCGGAGCGTCGTCGCCTCGACTGTCTCCATCCTGTATTGTATTAGACTGTTTTTAGCTCATTCAGGACCTTTTTGCATCCCTTTTGATAAGAATTGTTAGATATCACACGCGTTTTTTTTTCTCTTCTCCTTTCCACTAGCAGTTAATAGTACAGCTGATGTACATTTAAAGCTTTTGTTTTTTTTAGGGCAAATGTTCTCCTCTCCAAATTCTGATATACTGCAGCAAGGGCAAATTCAAAATATATTAGTATTGTGACATCTATTGAATCTATCTTTAACTTTGTTTACAGTGTTTTGTCTCTTTTTTTTTTTTTTTTCAAATAACCTGTAAAATATGTTTAAATCCAGGAAGGTAGAGAGTCTTTGCTCTTTTTGTGCACTTTCTTTACAGTTATTGTGTGAATAATTAAAGATCATAAGTGGCCTTTTCACTGTAATTGACTATATTATAATATGTGCATTATTTACATGATATTAGTACTTCATTTTCTGGAATATTGCAATAATGTGACACCCTGTAATTGCACCTTGTTAATATTTTGTTCAAATGGTCAATATATCTTTTCTAAAATAAAAAAGCAAAATGACTAACATTGCAGTAAATTTCATCTTAATGCTACGTGACGTGAAGGGGATTCAACTTTAAACTCCAACTGAATCTCGGTGTCAAAACCCTCAACTTTCCAGTGAACTTCGTTGAAAATGGAGCCCGACAGCAGCAGCTAACAGTGACATGTCAGAGACAAACTGTCCAACCAACTGTGGCAGTTGGGGTTGCTCTGTTTGAATTTTTGTCCTTCCCTCCCTCCTCCTTGTTTCCCACACCTGCTCCTGTTTCCATGTGTGTCTGCACCTGTGGGCGTGGCTGCAGTGTCAGCTGTAGTGGAGAGGCGCACCTGCAATCATTCTACTCATCATCCCCTGCCGTATAAGCCTGGTCTCATCTCCACTCTTGCGCCAGATTGTTCCACCAGTTACGGTGATTATATCAAGTGCCTCAAGCTATTGTGTTCAGCGTATTCCTCCTAGTGTTTGACTAGAATAGCTTCCATGATTCCTATCCTGTCTGCTCGTTCTGTGAGTTAACATGAGCTCGCCGTCTCAAGTGATTTCCTGTGTTTCTACCTTTGAGTGCAGCAGTCTCCGGTGTCTCTCCTCTCCGGCTTCCTGCTACCCGTGTCCCACCTGCACTGCTCTTGGACGAATCTGCCTGCTTGTCTGTCTGCCGGCCAACCTGCCACCTCACCAGCTGAGCTCGTCCACTGTTCCTCCCACAAACTCTCAAGTTTCAATAGCTTCCTTTTTGCACCTTGAACACAGCCATCCATCTCCACATATGGGTCCAGAAAGAAAACCTTGATATAACACAACAAGTCCAAAGTCCAGTGCTGTCGGAGCTATCCTTGGGGCCAGCTTGTGAATATTGTCCCGGCGGGTGAAGTAGTCAGTCAGTGATGATGGCCGGAGACTCGTCCGTTAACTTTGACCTCCTCTAGTGAACCTGTGAGCTGGTGGTGCTGCTCTGCTTCCTCCACGTCTCT
>JARJLU010013025.1:0-17357 GCA_030272975.1 Sparidentex hasta | reverse complement strand
CTTTCTTTCTTTCTTTCTTTCTTTCTTTCTTTCTTTCTTTCTTTCTTTCTTTCTTTCTTTCTTTCTTTCTTTTCCTCCCTTAAGGGCTTAAGTGATACCTCCCAATGAACCTGCAAATGAAATAAGTGAATGCTGCTAAAAAAAAATGTTGTTACATTCCTGCTAGATGTTTCCATTAGTATTTTCTCTCTGTAGGCCATAAAAAAACATTCAGGGAAATAATATCAGGGCTGTGTATCTGTCAGTTTGTTTTCAACGTCATCCTACTGGCCAAAAACAAATAACTGCAGCTTTAACTGAGTTTTGATATTTCTATCAATTGCACTCATCCCAGGACTGTTGTGATCATTTTATTTCACACAGAAAAAACATATCCAGTGATATCCAAATCCAATGAGCCAACAGCAATACTTTTTACTCCTCTGTATGCTTGGGACTATACTTAGGATCTTGGCAGAGGCCTAAAATTTCTTCATGTTTCATCACCTCTTCCAGTTCTCTGATAATAAATAACATGGACTTCTGATTGTTCACAAGAACTGAGCCGACAGACGCTGACAGTCTCTCAATTCACAAAACCACTCATCTCTCCCACATATCTACACTTCATAAGGAGAGCGAACCGCAAATCTAAGGCTCTCTGAGGCTGGTGATGAATCAAGCCATATTTGTTTGAGAACACATTCATTACCTTCGTCGCTCCTGCTTACTGCTCAGGACAGTCCTTCAAAATTGGAGCCGCTACCTCGATCCCTGTAATGGCATCAGAGCACTTAAAACAAATCATGAGGTGTGTTCCCCCTTAGCATATCCGCATTACATCCATTTAGTTCTAATAAATCCCAGATCCACCCATTCGTGCCTTAAATGATCATTTGTTTTGGGGCTTGGTCATGCCCAGTTACCAGTTTTTGCTAGTGACAGAGCCCGTCGTTTGACCTTGTACACTACATTTGCAAATTCCTGGAACCCAAAGCCAAGCTCAAGTTAATGAATGACTGCACTGAGGGCGCAAACAAAGTATAAATGTCATTTTTATTTACACTGTTGCTCACAAAATCCTGACACAGGATTCAAGGTAAGTTCAAGACATGTATTATGCATTAGGAATGTATTATTATACACAAATATTGATCACCTTTTTTTCACCTGCATTGTATATTGTAGGCCAACTTAAGTCACAGAAAAAATAATACACAGTCTTTTAAACGCTGGCAGCAAAAGTATTAGGAGTGTTTTTATGTCATTGTCTTAGATGCAGTTGTTGCTTCTACCGGTGATGCTGACATTGTGTGCTGCCAGTCCTCAAGGTAACAAATATCTTCTCCATTGAACAAAGCAAATGTCAATATGAATGAATTCATTTAGCAACAACTAAACAATCAGGAGAAGTAAACAAGTTCAAGGTGCAAGGGCATGGGCAACAGCAAACTGGCAAGAGGTGAGCAAATAGTGGCAGATATCAACAGAGGAAACGGCTTGAACACAAAGGGCAGAAACTGGGTGCAGTTAAATTGAAGAGCCAACTACATGTAATTTTTTAGGAGTCAGATAATCTCTTGAGAACACAACTAGGCAAAGTCCAGCTGTGAACTACAGGTGCTTGTTAATCGATGAAACTTGACATAGATTATACATTTATTGTGAGAAAATGTATTTTGCAGTGTATAGTGCTGTGGCTCAGCGGATGGAAAGAGTGTACAGTAATTTCAACTAATCCTTTAATCTAGAGAGTTTGCTTCAGTTTCGTTCTCAAAACTTTTGAGAAAATGTTCTTATTTTCTCTACTGAATATCTTTTCTGATATTGTTTAAGTAATTTGGCAGTTATGTTATTTACATTTCACAGTCTGATTTTGAATTTCTCTTTTTATTAAAGATCTGTATGGTAAAATGTTCACTTTCCCCCAACAAACCGACACGGCTCATGTGAGGCTGACGACATCAAGACAGGATTTGAAGGCTGTCAGCGTTTGTCTCAGGTAGTCCAGACTGTGCAAATTCAAACAACCCACTGTATTTCTCCCAACAGAAGTCACCATAGTGTTTTTGTAATGCCTACAGGTCATTTACGGACCTCTCTAGAGGCCAAAGCCTTTTCTCTTTAGCCACATCCTCGGCTGACAATGACTTCCTGATATTCAAGAAAGAAGCAGATGATGAGTTTGAAATCTGGGCCAAAAGTAATATGACAGATTTTAGAGGTCTGAGCTACAGACTGAACATGTGGCTCTCCATTTGTTCCACATGGGATGCTGCATCTGGACTGACACAGCTATGGATAGATGGAAATCCCTCTAGTAGGAAATACACCAACTCTGGATCCAACATTACAGGGACCATGACAATTGTTTTAGGACAGGTATGTTGCTTACAGACAATAGCCACTTAAAAGGGGTGGTTTACTCTCACTGAGAACACACCAATTAGCCTTTTGTTTGTTACAAAAGAAGATCAATACCATTGTCATATCTGTATTGTAAATATGTGGCTTAAGTCAGCAGCATGTTAGCTTAGCTTAGCACAAAGATTAGCAGCAGATGAGGGCTACCCTGGTTGACTCTCACCAAGGGTTACACTCTTTGCTTTAACAGCAGCTCTGTAAACAGCTATCCCCCATTTTAATGCCCACACATCAGTGACAGTCATGGCCGTAGGTATTACGTTTTTGGGTTATCTGTCCATCTGTCCTTCTTTCCTGCCCGAGTCTCGTGAGCGAGAAAATTAAAACCCCTGTGCAGACTTGTATCTACAGCAGTCAAAAATCCTTACAGTAATCACATACAGTAAGACCGACAGAACACAAAACAGTTTAACTCACTCCTATAAACACAAATAAGCAAGTCAACATTATCGGGCAGGCATGATACTCTGCATCTGAAAAAGTGTGGACGACAGAAAAGCACAGCTTTGCACAAGCCAGGTTACAGAGATGTGACCAGTGGAATCGAGGGGTAACGGTTTCTCCCTGTTATCAGTATTTGTGCAATGATAAGCTAACAGAATGCTTGCTCTAGCCATAAACTTAGGACAATCTTAGATAAATTGGCTTAGTAGCAAACTGGACATCTAAATCTTGGCAGGAAAATTAATACATCTTATGCCAAATGTCAAAATATTTCTTTAATCATCATCCAAAAATGCTACAGATTTCTACTTTGATATTTCTGGAATGTTATTATGAGATATTTATTAGAAAAAGTACAACATAACTTTTTTCTTCAACTTGCAATCTCTACAGGACCAGGACAGTCCTGGTGGGACATTTGACAGTAAGCAGTCTTTTGTTGGCATGATCTCTGATGTCCACATGTGGGACTATGTCATTTCACCCCGTGAAATCCAGAACTACGAGCAGGTGTTTGTAAGATTCACTCCAGGGAACGTGCTCAACTGGAGGGAGCTGGAGTTCCAGACCACAGGAAGGGTGCTGATAGAAGACAAACACTGATCGATAGCTTAAGTTTTGAAACAAAACTTTTCATGTTGTGCAATGTCAAAAAATAGGTTTTTAAAAAATAATGAAGGAAAATGAACTGATTTTGTTTTCTGTTTTAATTCAAATGGAGCATAAGTAGAGTTGGATCATGGGAGTTGTTGTCCTCATTGTTAAGCGACCACCCTTGACAGTGAAAACTGAAGCAGAAATGTTCATGGACAAATTCATGTTTTTAAGTTTCAGTCACATGTCATCCCATGTAGTCGTGTTTGACTCCCTGCCCCATCCTCACAAGTTCAGTGACATGCAACCAATTAAAACACACTGTTGTCTCAAATGCAAAATGGATTTCTCTGGGTTCTAAAATTATGATCATGTCAATACAATACAATATAATGTCAACAAAATATATAACAATGGTTTACTTATTTTCAGATGTTTTGATGCAGAAATGTTGCACATTATATCTTATTATATGTATAATAAATGTATATGTATAAAAATTGTATATGCTTGTTGAGCTCATGTACACAACCACTTTTCTGATCTATCCAGTGAGAAAAAATATGTTGCCGGAACCTAAAGCCATGAGTTGATAAATGTCTGGGATGAGGAAGTAAACAGAATATTCCAGCCACAATCCAACCAGCCAACCAAACAACCAACCAAACAACAGCTTAACATTTCTATATTATTACATGCACAGTCATTTTCTTGATACCTGTTTTTTGTCTTGATTGTTTTTCAGTTTTTGGCAGCGATAAGCAGCTTCCCATGAAATCTGATACATGTGCTACACCTTATAAAAAAGCCCTCAGTTCACATGTAACCTATTTTCGTAAGAAATACATTTACAAATGACTGCAACAAGGAAGCAAACAGACTATGAAAGTCACAATCTTTATACTGTTATACTGTCACACTCACCCACCAACCAACCAACCAACCAAGCAACGGCCTAACATTGCCATCCATAAAGGCATGCCATCATCATGGTTGACAAATAAAGCTTTACAGATAAGCATCAGACCTATCACTGTTCTCTTGTTTATTCGCCCTCTGTTATTACCTGCACATTCACTGTCTTGTGACCTGTTTTTCTGTCTTAATTGTTTTTGAGTCTTTGGCAGTGATGAGCAGCTTCCTGTGTAAATTGACAAGTGTAATGTACCTTATAAAACAGTTTTACGAGCCCTCAGTTCACTTGAAAACTATTCCTGAAGTCATACATTAAAGATAAATGACTGCAATGAGAAAGCACACAGAATGTTAAAGCCACAATTCTTTACACTGTTTCACAACCACCCACCAACCAACCAACCAACCAACCAACAACCTAACATTGCCATCCTTAAAGGCATGCCATTCTCATGGTTGAAAAATAAAGATTTACAGGTATGCAGCAGAGCCATCTCCTTTCTCTTGTTTATTCTGCCACTGTTATTACATGCACAGTCACTGTCATGTTACCTGTTTTTTTTGTTGAGATTGTTTTTCCGTTTTTGGCAGCGAAAAGCAGCTTCCTGTGAAAAAAGATAAGCGTAATGTACCTTATAAAACAGTTTAACAAGCCCTCAGTTCACTTGAAACCTATTTCTGAAGTCGTAAATTAACAAATGACTGCAATGAGGAAGCCGACAGAATATAAAAGCCACAATTCTTTACAGTTTCACACAACATCCTGACCCAAGATTCAAGGTAAGATCAAGGAATTATATGATAATGTATATAAACTAATGGTAAAAACGAGGAATTCATCATGACTGCATTATATACAAGCAAAATAATTTTTTATCTGTATTGTATATTATACCAACTTGAATGACAGAAAATGCATTTATTTTTATGTTTTTGCATTCTTTCAGGCTCTGGTAGTATTCACAGTGTGTTTGTATAAGATGGCATTGTTGCTTCTCCTGGGGTTGCTGACAGTGTGTGCTGCCACTCCTCGAGGTAAAAAAACAACAACTTTATTAACAAAATACTTTAAGAAATATAGCGTGCAAGAATATCAGGCTTACAGGAGTTTGCTATTATTGTATATGTCCTAGCTTTATGCTCAGTTTGCAAAGGTTATAAATAATGTTCTATATATGTTGTTTAATAGAATTAAACACATGAGCTTGATATTAATGATAATAGCAACGAGGGAAAATGTATTGTGAGTAAATGTATTTTGTAGTTTTTAGTGATGTGTCTCGATGGATGGAAGTTGTACAGTAAATTCAACAAGGGCGTAGAAAGCATTTTAAAATATAGGTGTGACAATCTAATAAGTATTTGGGGGTTCCTTGTAGTGCCTTTTAACAGGTGGTTTGGTACAATTGTCTGGCTAGGGAGCATATGAGCAATTATGGTTAGAATGCCAAGATTTTGCAATTTCAAGGATGTGTTTTGACATGTTTGAAAACAGTAAAATACTAAAAGTACAGAAAGTGATTCAATGACTAATTTATAACAGCTTTGTGGCACAGGCTCCAGGTATTTTGGCTTAACATAAATGCATGCTATCATTCCAAATTACAAAAAACTTAAAATACAATGACAAACATTGACCACTCTGTTTATCCTAAAAAAAAACAAAAAAAACAAACATGAAATATCTGAACAAATGGGAGACAATTAATCATAAACAGTGAATTTTGCAGGTGCCCAGTTGTGTCAACTAATGCGATGGTTGCCCTTCATCCCTTTTTGTTTGCTTCACTTGTTCCTTCTTCACGCCGTCACTTTTTTCTCTCTCTTCTCTTAGTACTTAGTCTTACTTAGTACTAGTCAAATAATGCAACGGTTGAACTCCACTCAAAATGTAAAGATTTAGAGATAATACTAAAATGTAAAAGCTCATAGCTCATCTCTACCTGGTTGCCCTTCATCCCTTTTTGTTTGCTTCACTTCCTTTTTCACGGTGTCACCTTTTTCTTTCTATTCTCTTCATATGTCGTTTAAATTTCAATTTCTGATTTTGAATTTCTCTCTCTTTTTTTTTAAAGATCTATCAGGTAAAATGTTCACCTTCCCACAAGAAACCAACACGGCTCATGTGAGGCTGACTACATCACAACAGGATTTGAGGGCTGTTACAGTGTGTTTCAGGTAGTGCTGAATAGTGAATTAATTATTAAAGTGAATTAAACAACTCACTGTATCTCTGACAGTAAAGATCATTGTGTGTATTTGTAATGCCTACAGGTCCTTTACAGAGCTCCAAAGAGACCACAGCCTTTTCTCTTTGTCCACACTCTCTGCTGCCAATGACTTCCTGATATTCAAGAGTGCAGCAGATGGTGTGATTCATGTCTGGGCCAAACAAAATAGTATAGATATGAGTGGACAGCAGTACGAACTCAACGCATGGGTCTCAATTTGCTCCACGTGGGATGCTGCATCTGGACTGGTGCAGCTGTGGATAGATGGAAAACCCTCTAGTAGGATATTCGTCAGCTCTGGATCCAACATCAACGGGCCCATTATAATTGTTTTGGGACAGGTATGTTGCTTACACCAGATAGCTACTTAAAGGGATAGTTCAGCATCAAGGGCAGCAAACTAATTATCTATTTCCACAGAGTGTTACATGAAAATATCAATACCATTGTCATATCTGTACTTCAAATGTGTACCTACCATGTGCAGCATGTTAGCTTGGTGCAAGTACTAAAATCATGGAAAAAAAGCTACCCTGGCTTTCTCAAACAGTCACCCAATCTGATTTATCAGCACATTGTAGTCTTTGTAATCAGCAACTTCCCATTATTCTTACAGACGGTTATAGCTGGATATTGCTTCAGGCAACTGCTGCGGGCCAAGAAATAGTCCAACATAAAACAGCTAATTGTTAGTTAAGGTGTTTAAGGTCAGAGTCCCGTGATTTTGCAATGTCAAAACAGTAAAATACTAAAAGTACAGAAAGTGATTCAGTGACTAATTTATAATAGCTTTGTGGCACAGGCTCCTGATATTTTGGCATAAATGCATGCTATCATTCCAAAGAACAAATAACTTAAAATACATTGACAAATACTGACCACTCTGTTCATCCTTAAAAATAAAACTGAAAACAATTATGAAATATCTAAAGAAATGGGACACAATTAATCATAAACAGTGAATTTTGCAGGTGCCCAATTCTGTCAACTAATGCAATGGTTGGACTCCACTATAAATGTAAAGATTTAGCAATAATAGTAAAATGTAAAAGCTCATGACTCATCCCTACCTCGTTGCCCTTCGTCCCTTTTTTTTTTGCTTCACTCGTTCCTTCTTCATGTTGTCACCTTTCGCTTTCTATCCTCTTCATATGTTGTTTAAATTTCACATTCTCATTTTGAATCTCTTTATCTTTCTTTTTCAAAGATCTATCAGGTAAAATGTTCACCTTCCCAGAAGAAACCAACACGGCTCATGTGAGGCTGACTACATCACGACAAGATTTGAGGGCTGTTACAGTGTGTTTCAGGTAGTGCTGAATATGTGAAATGAATTAAACAACTCACTGTATCTCTGACAGTAAAGATCATTGTGTGTATTTGTAATGCCTACAAGTCCTTTACAGAGCTCAGGAGAGACCACAGCCTTTTCTCTTTGGCCACACCCTCTGCTGCCAATGACTTCCTGATATATAAGAAAACAGCAGATGATGGGTTTCATATGTGGACCAGAAATAATGGTAGAATTTTTGGAGGACAGAACTACAAACTTAACACGTGGGTCTCAATTTGCTCCACGTGGGATGCTGCGTCTGGACTGATGCAGCTGTGGATAGATGGAAAACCCTCTAGTAGGATATTCGTCAGCTCTGGATCCAACATCAACGGGCCCATTATAATTGTTTTGGGACAGGTATGTTGCTTACACCCAATAGCTACTTAAAGGGATAGTTCAGCATCAAGGGCAGCAAACTAATTATGGATTTCCACAGAGTGTTACATGAAAATATCAATACCATTGTCATATCTGTACTTCAAATATGTACCTACCATGTGCAGCATGTTAGTTCGGCACAAGTACTAAAATCATGGAAAAAAAGCTACCCTGGCTCTCTCAAACAGTCACCCAATCTGATTTATCAGCACATTGTAGTCTTTGCAAACAACAATCCCATGTTTTTCTTACAGAGGGTTGTAGCCGACTATTTCTCACCAATGAGACGTAACTTCAAAGAATTGCTTCAGGCAACTGCCGCTAATTGTTAGTTAAGGTGTTTACTGTTGAATTTTGGTATAGATAAACCAATGACAGGATTAGGTCAGTAATAATTTTCTCACCTAGCTCTTGGCAGGAGAGCAAAGTGATGTGTGTAAGATAATTTCTACCTTGGGAATTATTTTTTGTCCACATACGATATCAAAAATGTTTAGCAAAGTACAACATAACTGTTATCTAAACTCCTTGTGATCTCTACAGGAACAGGACAACCACGGTGGCGCCTTTGATGTAAATCAGTCTTTCGTTGGCATGATGTCTGATGTCCACATGTGGGACTACGTCGTTTCACCCCATGAGATCCAGAACTACGCACATTGGTTTGTAGGCTTCACTCTGGGGAACGTGCTCAACTGGAGGGAGCTGGAGTTCCAGACCATCGGAAGGGTGCTGATAGAAGACGAACAGTGGTCGATCACTTAACTTTTGAAACAAAACCTTTTATTTCTTACAAAATCTTTTATCTATTTTCGGAAGATGATTGAAAAACAATGATTTTCTTTTAACCAAACAAATGAGTGTTCTTCTGACTTTGAGTTCTTAGCATGAGTTGTTTTATGTGTTCACTCATAATCACTCAACATAATTTTATTATGCTTGAGTTGTCTTCTGATGGTCTCGTATGTGACCACTTTTAGTAGTTGTATTTGTTAGCAAAATCAAGCCCAACATAAGAAATTCTGCAGCTCAACAATGACATTTTGTACGAAAGTGCAACATTTGTGAATAACATATTGGGTATCATGTGAAGTGTTTGTGTTCATTACTGAAACAACAAATGACCAAATGACTTTGAAAAGCAGAGTATGTTTCTGCCACAGGGTGATTACTCAGCACGTCTTAACAAAATGAAAAGTGAGTAGCTTTGAATTACACAAATTTGTCTTTGACTCAGAAATGTTCACATGTATTAAAGTTTTGTTCACATTTATCAACATTCGTCTTCCTTCATCTTTCCTTCAAGCTGCATCAAGTGAAAGTGTTTCTGTTAAAGTGTGTGATTTAGTCGTCACCAGAATTTTGCATCTATTGTTTAGTGCCACAGTCTTGATTTTGGTGAGGTTTTTTTGTGTTCAGACTAACAACCTAAACATCATCCTCAGTACCTCAGTGTCACATGGATGTTTTTCTAACTCAATTACTCCTAACCTTCAAATATATCATAACTAGTAGTGATTCTATAGACCGCTGGGGCCCTATACCAAAGATTCCCAGGGAGATCATCTAAACAGCTCATCACCATTATGTTATAAACATAAAATGAAGATAATGAAAAAATTGTGAATTAGATGTCTTTCGTAGTTAGAGTGTTTACATTTACAAAAATAAATAACATTAAAAACCATAACAATAAAACACAAAATAACAAAATAACATCAATACTGTCAATGTTGTAAATGCCACATTAAAGGCCAGTGCTGATTAACACATGAAGACTGATTTCACAAATGCTGTTTATAGAACCTGGTCACTGTAAATTCTGTCCCTGTGTCCTTATGTGCTGCACATCTTAACTTATAAGTGTAATGTACCTTATAAAACAGTTCAAGGAGCCCTCAGTTCACGTGTAACCTATATCTGAAGTCATAAATTGATAAATGACTGCAATGAGGAAGCAAACAGAATATAAAAGCCACAATTCTTTACACTGTTTCACATAACATCCTGACCCAAGATTCAAGGTAAGATCAAGGTATTGTATAGTAATATATATAATAGTAAAAACACAGAATTCAGCATGATTGCTTTATATACAAGCATTACCACTTTTATCTGTATTGTTGATTGTAGCTGACTAACTTGAATAGCAGAAAATGTATTTGTTTTCACATTTTTGCATTTTTTCAGGCTCTGGTGGTATTCGCAGTGTGTTTGCCTTTGTATAAGATGGTGCTGTTGCTTCTACTGGGGTTGCTGACAGTGTGTGCTGCCACTCCCCAAGGTAAAAAAAAACAAACTTTATTGAATCTTTATATATGCAGAAAAAAATTTAGCATGCTATATTATCAGTCTTACAGGAGTTTGCTAATTTTGTATATATGCTATCTTTATGCTCAGTCTTTGAAGTTTGTAAAAAATATTTTTGTGTCTAATTTAATAGAATTAAGCACATGAGCTTGATATTAATGATAACGGCAATGGGAGAGAATGTATTGTGAGTAAGTGCCTAATTCTGTCAACTAATGCAAAGGTTGAACTCCACTCAAAATGTAAAGATTTAGAGATAAAAGTGAAATGTAAAAGCTCATAGCTCATCTCTACCTGGTTGCCCTTCATCCCTTTTTGTTTGCCTCACTTGTTCCTTCTTCACGTTGTCACCTTTCTCTTTCTATTCTCTTCATATGTTGTTTAAATTTCACATTCTCATTTTGAATCTCTCTATCTTTCTTTTTCAAAGATCTATCAGGTAAAATGTTCACCTTCCCAGAAGAAACCAACACGGCTCATGTGAGGCTGACTACATCACGACAGGATTTGAGGGCCTTTACAGTGTGTTTCAGGTAGTGCTGAATATGTGAAATGAATTAAACAACTCACTGTATTTCTGACAGTAAAGATCATTGTGTGTATTTGTAATGCTTACAGGTCCTTTACAGAGCTCCAGAGAGACCACAGCCTTTTCTCTTTGTCCACACCCTCTGCTGCCAATGACTTCCTAATATATAAAACAGCAGCAGATGATGGGTTTCATATGAATGCCAGAAATAATTTTAAATTTTTTGGAGGACAGAACTACAAACTCAACACGTGGGTCTCAATTTGCTCCACATGGGATGCTGCATCTGGACTGATGCAGCTGTGGATAGATGGAAAACCCTCTAGTAGGATATTCGTCAGCTCTGGATCCAACATCAACGGGCCCATTATAATTGTTTTGGGACAGGTATGTTGCTTACACCCAATAGCTACTTAAAGGGATAGTTCAGCATCAAGGGCAGCAAACTAATTATGGATTTCCACAGAGTGTTACATGAAAATATCAATACCATTGTCATATCTGTACTTCAAATATGTACCTACCATGTGCAGCATGTTAGCTTGGCACAAGTACTAAAATCATGGAAAAAAAGCTACCCTGGCTCTCTCAAACAGTCACCCAATCTGATTTATCAGCACATTGTAGTCTTTGTTAACAGCAACCCCCCTTTTTTTCTTACAGAGGGTTATAACTGACTATTTATCACCAATGAGACGTAACTTCAAGGAATTGCTTCAGGCAACTGCTGCTGGCCAAGAAATGGTCCAACATAAAACAGCTAATTGTTAGTTAAGGTGTTTACTGTTGAATTTTGGTATAGATTAAACAACAGGATTAGATCAGTAATAATTTTCTCATCCAGCTCTCAGCAGGAGAGCAAATTGATGTGTGTAAGATAATTTCTAATTTGGGAATTGTTGTTTGTCCACATAAGAAAATTAAAAATGTTTAGCAGTACAACATAACTGTTATCTAAACTCTTTGAAATCTACAGGACCAGGACAACCACGGTGGTGGATTTAACGCAAAACAGTCTTTCGTTGGCATGATGTCTGATGTCCACATGTGGGAGTACGTCGTTTCACCCCATGAGATCCAGAACTACGCACATCGGTTTGTAGGCTTCACTCCAGGTGAACGTGCTCAACTGGAGGGAGCTGGAGTTCCAGACCATCGGAAGGGTGCTGATAGAAGACGAACAGTGGTCAATCACTTAACTTTTGAAACAAAACTTTTCAGTCTTTTATCTGTTCTCGTAAGATGATTGCAAAAAAATTATTTTGTTTTTACATTTTGTAAGTATGAAATTTGTGAATAACATATTGGGTATCATGTGAAGTATCTGTGTTCATTACTGAAACAATAAATGATCAAATGACTTTAAAAGCAGAGTATGTTTCTGCCACTGGGTGTTTACTCAGTCTTAACAAAACGAGACGGGAGTAGCTTTGGATCCCACAGATTTGTCTTTGACTCAGAAATGTTCAAATGTATAAAAGTTTTATTCACATTCATTCATGTTCCTTTTCCTTCATCTTTCCTTTAAGCTGCGTCAAGTGAAAGTGTTTCTATTAAAGTTGGACAGTTTGTTGTTAAGTTGTCACCAGACTTTTGCACCTACCGTTTGGTCCCACAGTCTCGATTTTGGTGAGGTCAAAATCAAAGAAGGCAGAAGAAATGTTTTTTTTTTTTTGAATGTTTGTTTTTTTGTGTTCAGAATTACAACCTAAACATCAGCCTCAGTACCTCAGCGTCACATGGAGGTCTTTCTAACTCAATTACTCCTAACCTTCATACATATCATAACTAGTTGTGATTCTATAGTGTCGATGGGACCCTATACTAAAGATTCCCAGGGGGATCCTCCAAACAGGTCATCACCATTATGTTATGAACATAAAATAACGACAATGAAACATAACATAACAACCATAATGATAGATTTCAGAAATACAGCTCACAGGCCCTGGTCACTGCAAATTCTGTGTTCTCACATGCTGCATTTCTAAACTTTGCTGTGCAGAAAGATGAGAAGAACTGAGCTCAGAAAACAAGGAGGAGCGATGGTCCTCCCACTACTCCCAGAAGGGGCCCCACTCAGGGTGTTTAGAAGTAGCGAGAGTGCGCTGTTAAGTCTCTCAGGGAAGGGTTAGACAGGTTTTATTTGTCATTGCGAAATGTGCCAATATGACCGGCCACTGGGGGCCCCTTTGTCCCAAAATCTTTTCTGGGGCTGCAAACATTTGCCTGACGGTAAACCCCTGATTGGCAAATTACTGGAATTTGAGGATGTTTGTGTTTAACACATCACAACCTGACACAGGATTCAAGGTAAGATAAAGGCATGATTTAACCATAAAATAGAGGAATTTGACTTGACTGCATTTGATATAAAAAGATGTTTTTACCTGTATTGTATATTGTAGATCAATCTGAATGACAATAAATAAACACTATTTGATTCATTGCATTATCTACGGGCTGTGTATTAGATGGTGTTGATGCTACTGGCAATGCTGACCGTGTGTTCTGCCGTTCCTCAAGGTAAAAAATAACTAAATCAAGCGTCATAAAAATGACCCACGCAATATTATCAGGCTTACAGGAATTTTGCTGTTCTTTGATGTTTCTTACCTTCATGCTTACTCTTTATAGTATGTGCCTTTAGTCTGTTTGAATGTAAATAGTCAACACAGAAACAGATCTTGAAAATCTATGAAGACCATTACTTGCTGGCAGTCAGGAGAAGTCAATAAGTCCAAGGTGCATAGGGAAGGGGGTGAACAGACAGGAGGTAAACAAATAATGGCAGATAACTGTGCAAAGTGAGACAGACAGAGCCTCCAACTCCAATTCATATTCTCTCACAGACAACCTCTATGAGCAGGTAGTGCTGAGGGCAAAGATCAGCTGTGAATTGGATGTGTGGGTTCATCAATAAAACTTGACATATAAATTAATTGTGAGTCAATGTAGTTTTTTCTGATGTGGCTCGATGGATGGAAAGAGTTTTTGCTTCAGTGTATCTCTTAAAACATCTTTTATATAGCTTTTTCTTAACCAGTATTTTCAATGAATATCTTTTTTTTCTCTTAAATGATCTATTTGGTTTGAAATTCTCTCCTCTTTTAAGATCTGTACGGTAAAATGTTCATATTCCCACAAGAAACCAACACAGCTCATGTGAGGCTGACTACGTCAAGACAGGACTTGAGGAATGTCACTGTCTGTCTCAGGTAGTGCTAAATATGTAAAACGAATAAAACAACCCGCTGCATCTCTGACAGTAAAGATCATTACGTGTCTCTGTATTATCCACAGGTCCTTTACAGACCTCCGTAGAGGCCACTCCCTTTTTTCTTTGGCCACACCTTCAGTTGACAATGACTTCCAGATTTATAAGGATGATGCACATGATCAGATGAATCTCCACGTCAGGAATCAGTATGTGTATTTTGCGGGTCAGAACTACAAACAGAACACATGGCATTCGCTCTGTTCCACGTGGGACTCTGCATCTGGACTGGCACAGCTGTGGTTAGACGGAAAACCCTCAAGTTGGAAACTCAGCTCTAAATCCAACATCAACGGGCCCATTATTATTGTTCTCGGACAGGTATAGTTTTCACCCACCATACATACAAGGAATGGTTTGGCATTATGGGAAATGTGCTGTTGAGCATTTTTCACAGTTAGTTGAGAGGATCAGTGCCATTCTCATGCCATTTACCTTAAATATTAACATGTTAGCTTAGCACAAAGACTGGAAATGAAGGAAATTTCCTAGCTGGGTCTATCCAGAGGTAACACACTCAGCCTACAGGCACCTTTAAAACTCTGTTATTAACATCTTACACCATCAAAACATCCATGGAGAGTAAGAACACTACCTTTCTGGAGTCGCTGCTCGTCATAAAACAGCAAATTGTCTTTTTGGTGTTCAGGTTTTTATTGTTCAGTCTAGTAGGACAAATAAATGGAATAGTCAGTGGTTAGTTTTGTTACCCTTGGATGGTGGTTTAGGAAGTCTATGGTGAAGCAAATTTAACTTGTTTTTGTAATGTTCATACACCTGTGGGTTACATTTGAGCCTACAACTAGGTGATGTTAATTTTGTTTAGAAGGCTCAGGTCATCAACGTTCCCCAGTGTACCCGTTTGTAGGAAGAGAGTTTTAATGCATTAAAATCTCAGTAATCTCCCCATTTTGAAAATTGACAAACGGATCATATTGATTGGCATTTAATATAGTGTATTTTTTTTCACAATGCATGATGATGTAATGGTATGTTAAGCTTGATCAAACTAGTACAGAAACCTTAATGTTTGTGCTCATGTACAGTATTTGAGTAATTGTTCATAGTTACTTTCCACCTCTGCCTTCAGACACAGTCAAGCTTGGTCTTTCACTTTATTTCCAGTCTTTGAGTTATTACATCGATAAAAAAAAAACCTTCTCATCTAACTCTTAGAACCAGACTGAATAAGCTTATTTCCTCACATGTCAAACTAGTCCATCAATAGTCACCACCGAGTTGTTGCTATGGATTGCTACTTTGTGATTTGTTGTATGTCTTTCTAGGATATATATACCAAAGAAAAATATATAATTGTATAATATAAATGTTATCTCAATTGTCTGCAAACTCTCAGGAGCAAGATACCCACGGCGGGGGCTTTGTCATCACGGAGTCTTTTGCTGGCATGTTGTCCGATGTCCACATGTGGGACTACACCATTTCACCCTGTGAGATCCAGAACTACATGGATGATCTGAGCTTCCCTCCAGGGAATGTGCTCAACTGGAGGGCACTGGAGTTCCAGATCATAGGAACAGTGCTGATAGGAGATAAACAAAACGGCTGTTACTAAAGTGAAAAGTGGAAAAAGCAGGTTTGAAAAAATTGATTACGAAGAAGAATGTCAGGATTGATTTTTGTTTTTATTTTCATTTTTATTATCTTTTTCAGATCATTGTGAAACAAAAGCTTTTCTTCAGTGATTCTCTGAACTTTTGGCTATGTGTTGCCAGCATTTCAATTAAAGGCAGAATGGGTCGGATTGTCCTTATTCTAAGCTTATTCAAAAATAATCAGCACTTGTGATCAGTTCAACTGTATAGCGGTGTATCTGCAGAAACTGTGCCCTCTGCTTGTATTTTCTCATTTTGCTGTGTTTTGGAAGTTTCTGGGTGTTGACCTTAAGGAAGTGGTTGTACAGCCTGCAGCCAATAACAGCCTGCTGGATGTGAGGGCAGGATGTTGCAACCAGTTGTCAGATTGTAAGCACACATCCAAGAGCTTGAGTTTGGGAGGAGAGGCCTTTGAATATTGTTTACAACAGGGGGGGTAACTTTGGTAACTAAAAAATGCGATGTAGTTTTTAGTTACCAAAGTTAGATGATACCCTGTTTGGGAGTCATGAATTTATGTTGATGAGAAGTTTCAGTCAGGAACAAAGCAGAGGACCATCTCACTGTCCAACAGACATTAACATAACATTGTCATCCCTATAGACACGCCATTATAAGCTAAAACAACATTTTCTTAACCTTTCACCTATCTCATGTTTGATTGATATATGTCTTCTTACAGTGACTGAGCAGCTTCACGTGCATCTTGATAAGTGCAGTATACCTCATAGGATGTTTTTTCTTTTCAGAGTCCTCAGTTAACTTGTAACCTACATTTGCCAATTACTGGAAACCTGAAGCCATAAAGTAATTAGTGACCTCAATGAGGAAGGGAATAGTATAAAACTCACAGTCCTGAACACTGTTGCACACAACACCCTGACAAGAGATTCGAGGTAAGAGAGAGGTTTTATATATGTTGGAAAACAGAGTAATATAATAAGAATGCATTACATATGAACATTTGTAACTGTCCTATATGTTATAGTGGACCAACTTCAGCAACAAAAAAGTAATTCACAGTATATTACAGTCTGGTAGTGAAAGTATTCACAGTGTGTGTTTGCCTTCGTATTAGATGGCGTTGTTCCTTCTTCTGGTGATGCTGACAGTGTGTGCAGCCACTCCTCAAGGTAAAAAAATAAATAAATAAATAAAAATGATTTGTTTAACAACGTGAATGAAAATATGGTGCATCACAAAAACAGCCATGCAAGAGTATCAGGCACATAATGGGTTTGCTATTCTCTGTATTTGTGAAGTTTATGCTCACTCTTTAAATGATGTATAAATCTTAGATTATAATAATAATAATAATGATGAT
>JARJLU010013024.1:7500-10914 GCA_030272975.1 Sparidentex hasta | reverse complement strand
CTGTCTCTCTCTCTCTCTCTGTCTCTCTCTCTCTCTCTCTCTCTCTCTGTCTCTCTCTCTCTGTCTCTCTCTCTCTCTGTCTCTCTCTCTCTCTCTGTCTCTCTCTCTCTCTCTCTCTGTCTCTCTCTGTCTGTCTGCTCAGTAAACACAGGGTGGATTCACTCTCAGGGTATTTTGGACGGGCTTCATTTCTCCTCTCTCTGCCGTCCTGGTGACTCTTTGTCTCTCCCTCCATGTCGGCTGGGCTTCAATGCTCCTGTGCAGTTTCAGACCTGATCTCAGTGCTGTGTGTGCTGGCCGGGTGTCAGGCGACGCTCTCTGAACGATAACAGCTCCGTCCTGTGACACGGCCGTTTAGTTTTGCTCTCCTCGTCTCATGAACTTGCAGACTTGTTTTCGTCTGCTGTCAGATGCTCGTTGGTTCTTTCACAAGCAGCAGCAGGATGAAATAAAGGTGCAGCCGTCCCGCTTTGAGAAGGCTGTTTAAAAGGGCATTAACTGTGTGTATCTGGTGTCAGAGCTGGACTCACATGTTCACAGTGTTCAACAGGAGGTGGAGTTACGGCCAGGTGAGAGGGCTTCTAAGCCAGAGACCACTGTTCAAGATAGTGTTTCCACATTTCTAAGCGTGCAACGTGAGGACATTTACATTTCCAGCCATGAAGCCGGTCCGAGTGGAAAGCAAACGTGAAGTGTTTTGCACAGAGCCTCCTGTGGTCTCCTGCAGGCGTGCTGGCAGGTCTGTACTGAGGCAGAGTGCTGCTGTGAGCTACACCATCATCATCATTAAACACTAAGCACAGTCGGGGCCGACGGCGAGGTCGTTAGTTTTGGCAATTTGGTCGTAAACCAAAGCGTTGGAAGAATTAAAATTTGGTGACTCAGATGAAAAAGTCAGAAAATCACCAAAGTTGTTCCAGCTCTGCTCGAGGGAAACATAAACGTCTGATCGATCGTGATCAATCATAAACTAGTTGTTCTCTGTGTCGCTGGCCGAGTGTTTTATACCGTTTGTGACCAGCCAGAGAAAAGACAGAGAGAACAGGGGAGCAGGGAGGAGGGAGAGCCGGAGAGTTGAGCCTCATCCAGACTGATGTTTTCTGTCTGTGACCCAGTGATGACCTGAGCCCTCTGAGGACAGCAGCCACAGACTCAGAGGCAGCAGCACAGAGGGGATGATATTAAGTAATAAAGATTATTTATTGATAAGGACGAGCTGATAAAAAGAGATAAGAGGATTGGCCTCTCTGTGTCCTCTGTCACTCTCTCTGTGTCTCTCTGTGGACCGGTCCAGTCTCGGCGAGGAGACAAACATGGCTGTGGTTTGTGAATGAAGCGTCGTCAGTGTGATGATCCTCCTGCTGGCATCAGACTGAAACGTCTCTCTGGGTGTCTGCTCGACGGATGAGTCATCGCTCAGCTGCTGCAGGCTCACGTCGGTTTGGAAATATCGACTCTGGTGCAGTTGAATGCTTTTCAAATGGTATCACACACACACATCTACGGCTGTGTGTGTGTGTGTGTGTGTGTGTGCAGCATGAAGGAGTTCACAAACTTTGATTTTGTCATCAGCTGTCAGATGTGACGCGGTGCTGTGGTGATCCTCTGGTGAGCTTTAGGCACCAAAACCACTTGGCTAGAGTTCGGATGGCATCACGGTCTGGATTAAAACCATCTGTCAGCGTTGCCACAAACACGGCTGAAGACGGCCAGACATCCTGAGAATATTTTCCAGTTCTGGTCGTCATAATCAGGAGTGCAAAAGTCCAGAGGTCTCCTTCAAAATATCTCATGCTGTCATGCTCACAGATATGGAGGAAACCACGGCGCCTCGCCAAAAATATCCAGTGGTTTCACACAGCGGCGTCATGTGTAACTGCACCGCTGATGTCAAAGTCAGGTAATTAACAAGTGAAGGTGATATATGTTTTTTATCTGAGGTTTGCAGAAACACACATGCAAACATTATTGTGGTGATCAGGCTGCAGCCACACAGGAAAACAGGAACACTGTCAGTAAAGTCAGGAAGCTGCAGGTGAAGCTGGACTGAACCCGACCAGCAGCAGGACAGACAGCAGCTCTGGGACGTGTCCTCTGTCTCCTCCTCTGTCTCCTCTGTCCTCTCCTCTGTCTCCTCTTTCCTCTCCTTTGTCCTCTCCTCTCTCCTCTCCTCTGTCTCCTCTGTCCTCTCCTCTGTCTCCTCTCTCCTCTCCTTTATCCTCTCCTCTCTCCTCTCCTCTGTCTCCTCTGTCCTCTCCTCTGTCTCCTCTCTCCTCTCCTCTGTCTCCTCCTCTGTCCTCTCCTCTGTCCTCTCCTCTGTCTCCTCTCTCCTCTCCTGTGTCTCCTCTCTCCTCTCCTCTGTCTCCTCTCTCCTCTCCTCTCTCCTCTCCTCTGTCCTCCTCCACACAGACGACTGCAGCTCTGAGAAAACGTTTATAAAACTCTGGTCCAACCTCTGAAGTCTGCAGACGACAAAACAAACATGGCGGGGGAGACGTCTGCATACAGATGAGGTGTTTAACAGCTGGCTCTGTGGAGAAGAAGAAGAAGAAGAAGAAGAAGAAGAGAAACACGAAGGAGCCCCCTGTCACTCCACCCTACAGTGGCTGCAGGGAGCTTCAGCTGTAACTCGAGTCTGAGGTCAACAAGGAATTCCGTGACAGCTGCAGCACTCATGAGGCTCTGTGGCGCAATGGATAGCGCGTTGGACTTCTAGTCAAGCACAGGAGGAGTGATTCAAAGGTTGTGGGTTCGAGTCCCACCAGAGTCGAGCTTTATGCACTACTAACCTACAAATAACTGACACTGTAAATATTGAAGAATCAGTAATTTGTCAACACTCATGTCTGTAGTTGAATCTGCTCTCTGTGTCTGAATATCTTCATGTTCCTTGAATGGCTTCCTGTGGTTGATTTGCATGTTGTTCTGTTCGTTTGTGTTCAGAGAGTCAGACGACAGGATGAAACATGAACAGTATTTTTATGAATATGTATATATATTTTTAAAAATGTAATTATTGATAGACATCTAAATATCCCAAAAGTAACATTAACAGCAAAAAATAAACAAGATGTTGCGTTAAGATTAAAAACTCTATTTTCAAGTTGCTGTTTTTTTAATGAGACACTTAATTTGAGTTTCTTATAGTTTTCGTTTTTTCACACAATTATTCTTGTTATATTTCGTTCAGTTTATTTTGCTCAGCTCAGTAATTACAAATACAGGTTTAATTCAAATCCACTGGTGTTACACCTTTTTTTTTTAACTTGTTTACTTGCTGACGTAATCAGCCCACTTACATATTAATGAGGCTGGTTGAATATTCACAGCTGCAGTGCGACGCTGTGACCAGCAGGAGGCGCTGCAGGGCGGCAGCACAAAGACGGAGGTGAAAACCATTATGTAACGTCTCTG
>JARJLU010013024.1:0-5000 GCA_030272975.1 Sparidentex hasta | reverse complement strand
AGGGGGTGCTGCCAGCTGATTGGCCAGTTTGGGGATACATAAGGAGCTCTGATTGGCCGGTTTGTTTCACAATAGGAGCAGGGATTGGCTGACAGGTGGACAATGGCCGTGTCATTGGTCAGTTTAGAGAACAAAAGGCTGTTTGGGCATCGAGGCGGAAAGGTGAGGAGGTCAGTGTGTGTGTGTGTGTGTGTGTGTGTGTGTGTGTGTGTGTGTGTGTGTGTGTGTGTGTGTGTGTGTGTGTGTGTGTGTGTGTGTGTGTGTGTGTGTGTGTGTGTGTGTGTGTGTCATACATTCATGGGAATAATTCCTACGTTAGGCTTTAAATCCGGTTCTCCAGTGACGACCAGATATGATATTTCCCTGCACTCCGCTGGTCTGGCAGCTGGAGTCACAGCTGTCTCTCTGCAGTTGGTGCTGTTGGATGTTTGTGCTGAGCTGATGGATGAAGCGTTTCTTTACGTGTTGTCTTTAAGATCCTCCTGGAACGCCACGCAGCAACTGTACCATGATCTTAAACATGAGATATAAAAACACTGACAGGGACGTTTAACTGAGACAGAACACTTTCTTGATGCTTCATGTTTTTGCAGACTCCAGCTGACTTCTGGGCCGTTTTCTGAAGGCTTGAGTCACTGAAAGGACACCAGAAAGGAGCAACAGGCTCTGTGGCGCAATGGATAGCGCATTGGACTTCTAGTTAAACGCAGGAGAAGTGATTCAAAGGTTGTGGGTTCGAGTCCCACCAGAGTCGACCTTTATGGGTTTATAACCATGTTCAGATATTAAAAAAAAAAACAGGATTGGACGATACTCAGGTAAACAATCATCACTAAGCCCTCAGTCTGTTGGGCTCAACTCAGGATTGTTAGTGAGCTGATGATCTGCAGTACAGGAGAGATGTGACCTCTAATAGTCTCAGCAAGAATCTGTTTGTGTTTGCTCCAATTTGAAAGAAAAGATCCGAGAGTTTCTCTCTCAGTGATCCATGATGTGGGAAAGTCTGGAGCTGAACTTTAAACACTGTAAACGGCAAAGAAAAACATCTGAACATGATGGTTGGAAGACATGAGAGGCTCTGTGGTGCATCAGACTTCTAGACAACACAGGAGAAGAGATTCAAAGGTTGTGAGTTCAAGTCCCTCCGGAGTCGAGCTTTAATCAACCCAAAGCACATAAACCAAAGTCAGTGTAAGACTTCAGGAAGAAGAGACGACACACATCATCTCCTCCATCATCCAGCACTAAACTGTTGATCTGTAGCCCCGCCCACTGAGGTTTAACTCAGCCAATAGCTTTGTCTGTGCAGACTGTGATGCTAATGCTATCGCTGGCACTCTGAGGCTCAGAGGTCTTAGCTCAGTGAACCATGCAGAACGTCTTCAACGAGGCCAAGAGATGCATCTGTCATCAAACCGCCATCAGCTAATCCTCTGCAGCTCCACAACGACACCGCGGCTTCTCCTCTCCATCTGACAAACGCCTTCCGTTTAGCTCAATAACTGCTTAAACCAATCCACTGAACTAAGCTACTGAGAGGGCAAACAGAGCCCGACGTCAGGAGAGCGTCCACTCGGCTCTTTAGCTACTTAGAAGCAAGTGGGGTTAATCAACCGTCCATCATCTCAGGAGGCCCGCTGCTGCGAGGCGTGGCAAACAAAACCTCAAGGGAAGTTAATGAGGCGTTCGATATCAGTAATCCATCTCAGAGACACATCTAACTGTGGTTTCCAACATCCAGCTGAGGTTCATCAGCAGGACAGACACTCAGTGTTTTTTATCTCTCGTAGATGCAAAAGTGAAGTTTCCAGAGATCTGAGGACTTCACTGCTACAGCTGTTAAAGATGTTTACACTCGGACGTGCTGATAAACCTTCAAGATCCAATCGACACAAATTATACGATAAATTAATCTGCCTTGAGAAACGATTCCACGAAAAGTTCAATGACCTCATTAAAAAGTCTTAAATTACATCTCTGCAAAAGTTTAGCTGGACATGAGGTTCAGGCTTCAGGCTGGTTGTGACGTCACAAAGTGATGTCGCACCTCTCAAACTGAGGTTTAAAGGGACAGTTCACCTACAATCCACAGAAATATGTTTCATGTAGGAACCAGTTAATTTTCATATCACCGTGCAACAGGAATTACACCGACTGATGGACAAGAGACATGAAGAGACAGAGAATCATGTGGCGCAAAGGAACAAACCAGGTATAAAAATCAGTGTTTCCTCATCGAATGTCTGCAGTAAAAATATTTCACTTTTTCACGTTTTCATGATGCAACTCCTTCTAATGAGCTCCTTCAACGTGTCGCTCAGACCGAACGAGCCAGTAAATCAAAGAAAGAATTTGAAACGAGAGACATCAAACGCAGCCCAACAATAATCCTTTGAGATTCAATTAAGATGAATTATTATCATCAGTGGTTGAAAATGATCCGGACAGAGTGTGAAGGCAGACAGACGGGCCATGACAGCGCCGGCCGCTCGGCTCTGTGGCTACTGGAAGCTGTGAGATGTGGATGTAAACAGCTGTTTTGGACCAGAACCCAGAAGCGGGTCAGAGAGATCACATCCTCCTTAGGTGATCTGGATCCAGTTGGTTTCCAGTAACCAGCAGAGAGGCGGCGGACTGGTTTCACTGGCTTCGATTGAGACGTTCTGTGTGATTTTAACATGTCACAGCCGGCTCTGAAGTCGTACCAACAGAACCCGTCTGAACTCTTCCACTCCACCGGTGGAAGTGATGAGCTCAGCAGCCGTGGACTAAATTTATCAGCTCTTGACTCGTGTTTGCCATTAAATTCCCTCTTTACTCGCAGCTGTAAATACAGAACATTGTCTCAGCGCGATTGTGTCGGCAGCGTGCCGCTCGTGGTCGCCGTGGCTGTAAATAGCCTCAGAACCAGCGTCTTATGTAATTTCCTGCTAAACCTCTTTATGAAATACGCCGTTTACGTAACTGTCCTACAACACCGGGCCTCATTTACATAATTGCATAGAGATAAAGCCACTGCACCAACGTATGGCTGCGCGAGTGTGAACTCATTTACATATATGCAGATGAGCCACACGTGTACACAAACACACACACACACACACACACACACACACACATCAGACCCAGGCATTGATTTGTTGTGTCTCCTCTGTCGGCCTCCTCTGGTGTGTGTGTGTGTGTGTGTGTGTGTGTGTGTGTGTGTGTGTGTATTTACATCGTGTTCCACTAAACGTCTCTAAGTGTTACGGCTGAAAATGAGAACACAAATGAACAACAAGAACAAACGTCAACTTCACAACTTGTTGAAGTTTAATCAATATTCAGTCTGATCGCACAAAACTCTCCGAAGTATTTGATGATTTTTAAGGTGCAACGTGAACATTATCAGTCAACACCTGACAGACGAGCCTGAGGTCACGTGTCACCTTCATGACAGCTGGTAGTCATCAGGCTCTGTGGCGCAACGGATAGCGCATTGGACTTCTAGTCAAGCACAGGAGAAGTGATTCAAAGGTTGTGGGTTCGAGTCCCACCAGAGTCGAGCTTTATGAAACGTCGTGGAGATGGAGTTTCTGACGAAAGACTAAGATGAAATATCTACAATCATCCTTACTTACATATAGTTATTTGAAGTAATGTGCAGCCGGTCTGAGCTTCTGTGGTGCCTTGGACTTCTCGTAAAACACAGATGATGTGATTGAAAGGTGGTGGGCTCAAGTCCCACCAGAATGGAGTTGTCAGGATTGTTGTTGATTCAATTATGATGGAAACCCAACTCCACAAACGCTCACTGAAAATAAAACATAACTGTGGAGGTCTCACAGGATTCAACTTTTGTTTCAAAGGTTGTGGGTTCAAGTACCACCAGAGTTGCACTTTAGAAAGACTTTTGAAAGCACAGCATGTGGCTCTGTGGCGCAATGGATAGCGCATTGGACTTCTAGTCAAGCACAGGAGAAGTGATTCAAAGGTTGTGGGTTCGAGTCCCACCAGAGTCGAACTTTATGGGTTGTCGGGGTGATTGTAGAGATGGAGCTACTCACTGAATACTAAGATGAAATAACTACACGGACGTCTTGTTGGACTTCTAGTAAAACACTGAAGATGTGATTCAAAGGTTGAGGGTTCGAGTCCCACTGGAGTTGGCCTTAATGAGTTGTGAGGGTTGTTGATACTTGAGTCATGATGGGAGCGTAACTCCACAAACCATCTCAACTGAGAACAATGTTTGGGGCTATTCTTGCTTTTCTCCTTTGTCGACTGACCCTGCAAACCATTAAAGTGCGACTCTGGTGGGACATGAACACAGTTTAATCTCTACTTTGTGCTCACACCATCCATGCACCACAGCGCCGCCTGCTGGTCAGCAGCTCTGAGTTATTATCTGAAAATTACAACTATCCAAGACCTGCTCCTTCATTTTGATCCTGATTCTAAAGGTTTTTCAGATTCTGTGGTGCAATGGATAGCATGTTGGACTTCTAGGCAAGTTTAGGAGACGGAATTCAAAGGTTGTGGGTTTGAGTCCCACCAGAATGGAGTTGTCAGGATTGTTGTTGATTCAATTATGATGGAAACCCAACTCCACAAACGCTCACTGAAAATAAAACATAACTGTGGAGGTCTCACAGGATTCAACTTTTGTTTCAAAGGTTGTGGGGTTGAGTACCACCAGAGTTGCACTTTAGAGGTTAGCAGGTTAAAGAGTAAGTCTTAAAAAGCACAGCATGTGGCTCTGTGGCGCAATGGATAGCGCGTTGGACTTCTAGTCAAGCACAGGAGAAGTGATTCAAAGGTTGTGGGTTCGAGTCCCACCAGAGTCGAGCTTTATGGGGTTGTCGGGGTGATTGTAGAGATGGAGCTACTGACTGAATACTAAGATGGAATAACTACACGGATGTCTTGTTGGACTTCTAGTAAAACACTGAAGATGTGATTCAAAGGTTGAGGGTTCGAGTCCCACTGGAGTTGGCCTTAATGAGTTGTGAGGGTTGTTG
>JARJLU010013023.1:0-12198 GCA_030272975.1 Sparidentex hasta | reverse complement strand
GTTACAGCAGCTGCAGTGTGTGAGACGCAGCCACGCTCGGTGCCTCCATATCATCCACTGCTTTTACATATTCCTCATGTTGTCATGTAAAATGACGTGGACGCGTTGCTTGCTATGTCACACGTTCAGCATCTCCTCGACTGTCTGTTTTACATGCTCTGCTGTATGAGAGCCACCAAACTGGTGCACATACGATACGCTGTAACTGAGTGGAGTCAGTGTGATGTAATGCAGAGATGGTAGGACATACCGGGGATTCACCAACTCCTGGAGACGAAGGAAACCCTGATCGTCTACCATGGACATGAGCTGGTTATATAGAGCGATTCATTCAGTTACCTTCTCTGTAATATTTTATCGTATCAGATGTGTAGTATTAACTACAGCTCTTTTGTTTCCCCTCATGAAACGGTCATACTGCAGATGTTACATGTTGCCGCTGGACTGCTTTCGCTTTCTACTTTAAGTTAAATCAACACTGCAGACATTTGATCAGGTTTGCCAGAGTAACGTTATATGCGCATCTGAGTTCTGCCACAAATTTTGCTCTGACGTACATGGGGTCTACGTTCAAAATTGCTGATCCCCAATCAGTGGAAAAATGCCCATATCGACATCCCTACTACACACAGTACACACAGTACACAATGTATTTATATATCCTACACACAGTGCACAGTGTATATACTGCTCGTCACTTCCTGTCTGAGTCGTCACTTCCTGTCTGCAGGCCTACGCTCAGTTTGCCGGTGCTCCTCTCAAACTCAGGAAGATGTCGAACCCGTGGAGAAGTCCCAGCGGTGAGACAAGTTCAGTTTGATCAGAAACACGTGAAGAACTCTTCTGTCTGTGATCTTCATGTTGTTTATTTTTGCTTTTAAAGGCTCACTTCCTGCTCTGAGGACCAATCAGAAAGTGACTCTGTCCAGGCCCTCTGACATCATCATCCATCTCAGAAAGCAGGTAACTGTCTCCTTATTAAAGGAACCCTTCAGTTATTGTCATTAACGTAAATTAATCCACAGTTTGTTCCTGTGTGAAACAATTCAGAGTCTTTATGATGTAAATGTTTCCAGAGAGAACAAACTGTCTTTTATTATATTAAGAACTATGATTTAAAGTTTATTCTAAGTTCTGCACAGTAGCGAACTGGACCTGTTTCAGTTGTTGAAGACATTTCAGGTCTCATCCAAGAGGATTCTGCACTTTTAACTGGAGGAGCTGCAGGCTTTTAAACACTGTGTGGGAGTGTCCTTACATAGGTTGGAAATGGCCTTACAGAGTGTGAGAGTATCCTTTGTGTGGTCAAGCAGGTGAGCCCAGGTGTGAACGGTTGTTCAGCTCTCTGAGGAGAGAAGTCAGTTCTGTATTGTAGGTGGTGATTATCGACGTCTCTGTCCACATCCTGTTCAAAGACGGCTGTTCCAGTTTGACATAGATGGATTCATTTACTCCTCTTTCATAACCATTTGTCTTCTCTGGATAACATGTTCACATTGTTGTCCTTGCGGGAATGATTTGTCTGCTTCAGATGTAGGTGGACAGCACAATCATGAGGAGTTGGTCCTTCTGTGTTCTGACATTTGTTTACCACCATCACACCAGAATCACTGATCTGCTCAGTGATACAAAAGCTATGAGAATCTGAGGCAAAATCCTACCAGCTCCACAAAGAAGGTTATAGAATATCAGCAAAAACTGGAAAAGCACAAAGCCGCTGACAGGCCGTCACATTACAGAGAGTGTGTGTGTGTGTGTGTGTGTGTGTGTGTGTGTGTGTGTGTGTGTGTGTGTGTGTGTGTGTGTGTGTGTGTGTGTGTGTGTGTGTGTGTGTGTGTGTGTGTGTGTGTGTGTCCTGCAGCCGACTGGAAAACCTCCTTTAACAACAGGAAGCTGCAGGCAGAGACACATTCCAGCAGGCTGATAATCCTCGTAAAGCAGCACTGCGGAGAGAAAACGTTCTCTGTAGAACTGAGAGGAACATTTGCAGACACTGTTGATGTGAGACGACAGTCCACCTCTCGTGTCCTCCCTGTTGTTGAGAACAGGTTCAGCTTCATAGACGTATGTATGAGGCCAGCAGCTCCTCTCGTCTACTCTCTGTTTAACCATAAACACATGGTTCTGGGATTTATGCCCCAATGAATGAAGAAATAAAGGAATTGTTCAGCAGATAAATTAAGTAGCTCAACAAAGGCTGCACATGATCATAGTAGGCTGACGTCACCACGACTACACACACTGTTGGCAACATTATTAGTTATCAAACGCTGCCATCAAAAACTGGGCGGAGTTGATCAATTTGATGAAACACTGGCCGTAGGGAGTGGGAGTGTCCTTACATCATCCTGCATGTGAATACAGATGGTGGGAGTGTCCTTACATCATCCTGCATGTGACTACAAAGGGTGGGAGTGTCCTTACACAATCCTGCATGTGACTACAAAGGGTGGGAGTGTCCTTACACAATCCTGCATGTGACTACAGAGGGTGGGAGTGTCCTTACATCATCTTGAATGTGACTACGGAGGGTGGGAGTGTCCTTACACAATCCTGCATGTGACTACAGAGGGTGGGAGTGTCCTTACATCATCTTGAATGTGACTACGGAGGGTGGGAGTGTCCTTACACAATCCTGCATGTGACTACAGAGGGTGGGAGTGTCCTTACATCATCTTGAATGTGACTACGGAGGGTGGGAGTGTCCTTACACAATCCTGCATGTGACTACAGAGGGTGGGAGTGTCCTTACATCATCTTGAATGTGACTACGGAGGGTGGGAGTGTCCTTACACAATCCTGCATGTGACTACAGAGGGTGGGAGTGTCCTTACATCATCTTGAATGTGACTACGGAGGGTGGGAGTGTCCTTACACAATCCTGCATGTGACTACAGAGGGTGGGAGTGTCCTTACATCATCTTGAATGTGACTACGGAGGGTGGGAGTGTCCTTACACAATCCTGCATGTGACTACAGAGGGTGGGAGTGTCCTTACATCATCTTGAATGTGACTACGGAGGGTGGGAGTGTCCTTACACAATCCTGCATGTGACTACAGAGGGTGGGAGTGTCCTTACACAATCCTGCATTTGACTACAGCGGGTGGGAGTGTCCTTACACAATCCTGCATGTGACTACGGAGAGTGGGAGTGTCCTTACATAGTCCTGTATGTGACTACAGTTATAGTATTTCTACTGTTGTACTACTTGTTCCTGTTGGTACGAGTCTCCAGCTGCTGGGAGTTTGAGTAATGAGTAATATGAGATAACTGCTGCCTCGTCCTTGTCAGGTCCGGTGTCAGGTTTGAGTTTGAGTTCGACAGCTGACAACAAACACCTCACATAACCATATCGTACCTAAGTCAGTAAGATGCTATAGTACAAAACAGGAGGCACAATATATTTTGAAGATACTGGTAAAAATGTGTCTACAAACACGATCTGTGTTGGAAAGAACCAACAGAAAGAGTCCTGCATCAGATCAGGTTCTCCACTTACTGTGGTTTGTGTGAATGTGTCGTCCATACAGTCAGTTTTGTTTCTGTGTGTGACGTTGAGACGGTCGGTCAGGATCGACTCGCAGTGCTCACACTCTTATATTCATGTGTACTCTCCTCCTCAGCCGTCACTCCGCTCTCTGACGTTTCAGATGAAGTTTTCCTTCAGCTTTAGTTCCTCTGAGCAACATTCCCCACAGCAGAAGTCACGTCTGAGCCAATGCTGCCCGTTCAGCAGCTAATGGGCAGCTGGAAGACATTACCCAGCATGCTCAGTGCCTCCTCACTGCGGTAGGTGAGGAAACCACGACGACAGGAGAGCTGCTGAAGAAGCTCCCAGCTGGTTTCAAGCTCTGCTGCTCAGATTTAGTCACACTTTCTTTTTCTTCTTCTTTCCTCCCATCTGACTGCTTCTGTTTGATTCTGTTTGATTCTCGTCTTCACTCTTAAAAAGACCAGATTTTACTTTAAGTTTGCTTTTTGATGTTCGTGCAACAAGATAATCACGTCCTGGAGTTTCAATAAGCCGATCTTTTGATTTTCTACTTTGAAGGAAAAATAGATGTCATTAGAGGATCGTCTCTCAGCACAGACAGACATGTAATAGATATTACATACACAGAACAACAGATACAAGTTGCATTGACAGAACATCTGATACTAATTATAATAAATGTAAAATGAGTGGAGACGACTGGGCAGACGAGCCGCACCCCCTCCTGTCGCCGTGGTGACCTGAAGAGGACACATGATTATGAAGAGTAAAAACTAAGACGTCAGAATGAGGAAGCATCACATTTTACAGAAATACAGAGATAAGGAGACAGAAAATCACATTGTTCCCAGGCATCACAGCGAGATGAACCGACCAATCACAGCTGTCCTTGTCTCCACGTAGCAACGCTGGAGCTGTTAACGTTCAGCTATAAATCATGTTAAAGGCTCAAATATCATCTAACAACAGACGTGCATGTGTTTTTCTGTTTTTACTGGATGACCTTTGACCTCCACTGACAGAGTCATTACACACACACACACACACACACACACACACTGCAGTCGACTTCACATTCTCTTGGTTTTCAGTTTCGTTACTTGAGTGTTTTACTTCTCTGCCACATTCTACTTTATACTGCACCACATTTATTTGATGAATTGAGTGACTGAATTTAGATGATTGGTTGATTATAGGATATAATCTGTGATGTGTGACCAGTCAGATCGTGTCTCATTCTGTCTTGAGACGTTCAGGGACCACCATCAGCTCAGGATTATTCAACCCTCAACACCTGCAGCATCAGAAGCAGTTGTGGTCTATTCTGTTCACTGCAGAATATCTGATGTGTGTGTTTCAGAAATTCAACGCAGACTACGACCTGTCAGCTAAAGAAGGAGCTGACAGCCTGGCCTTCATCTCTCTGATGGAGGAGAAGCTCCGACCGGCTCTGGTGAGACGTTTGTCTCTTTGTGTTGAGTCTTTAAACATGAGCACATTAAAACGCTGAAGTAAAACCAGTCTGGATTCTTCTGTTGTAGATCTACGCCTTCTGGATCGAGCCGAAGAACTACGTGGACCTGACTCGCCGCTGGTACGCAGAGCACATGCCGTTCCCTCTGAACTTCTTCCTGCCCGGACGGATGCAGCGAGGTCAGCTGGAAAAACTGCGTCTGCTGCGAGGAGACGAGAGCCTGGAGGCCGGTGAGGAGCTGGAGAAGGAGGTGAGGACACGCTAGCAGGTTTCACTTCAGTCAGGTTTTAAAAGCCTCCATGACCGAAGTCAGATGCAGCGATGTGAGAAACATACATGATATGTTCAGTGTGAGAGGCGGACTGAGGCCATCTCCCCTCAGAAACACGTCGTCTTTGAGGTTTTGATCACGGAAACAATGTGACTCTCATTTTCTGCGGGCTCCAGAAACATCAGAACATTTTTCCAGTCTGTTTCCATGTGTTCAGACGGGTCCTTGAAGTGGTCGGAACAGATTCACTGTGAAAGGAAAAACTGCAAGTATGAGACGATCCAACGAGGTCGGAGGTCAGATGGCATTCAGGAAAGATCATTAAAGAGCGATTTGTTCCTGTCAGCGTGGAGAACTCTTCAAGGTCGACTTTACAGGAATGAAGAGAAAGAAGAAATGACATTCATGTGTTTCCTGAAATGTTTCCGTATGTTCTGACTCAGTCTGAGACAGAGGACATGGTGACAGCTGTGAGTCCGTCAGAAACCAGCTGCGGTCCAGATTCTACGGAAGAAAGACAAGAAACAAAACCAAAAGACAAATCTGAACATCTACTGAAGACTTCAGTGTCCTGTGATGGACCTCTGTGACTTGGACTTTTGTTTCAGGATGGACCCTCCAGAAGTCCTTCAGCCTCTGTGTTTCTAAAACAGTTTTGTGGTATTTGTTGTAAATGTTCATCCCAACTGCAGTTCATGAAGACAGCAGATGAGTCCAAGGTGCTGTCTTCAGATGTCTTCTGCTGTCTGTCCAACAGTCCAACACTCTTCATTTACTGTCAGAAATGACAAAGAAAACAGAACCGCCAGAACTGGACGGTGTCAGATCAGAGAACCGTTGCAGCTTCAGGTCACTGATGCGAGAAACACCCGAAGTGATTTGTGTGTCTCTCCAGTAGCTGGAGCGTTCCCGTGTCCTGGTCTTCGTCATTGACGAGTCCGATCTGTGTTCTGTGTTTCAGTTGTACCGCGATGCTGCAGAGTGCATGAACCTGCTGTCCCAACGACTCGGCTCGCACAAGTTCTTCTTCGGTGACTCGTAAGTTTGCCCAGAGCTCTGACACACATGTGACCTCAGCCACCGTCCAGGCGTCAAACCATCTGTCCTGAGTGATCTGATCACACCTGTACAGCTCTCAGTACAGGTGCGAATGGACACACCTGTCTGTTTCAAATGATCCAACACTTGGACTAGTTGCCACACCAGCACCAGACTCCCTTAACAAATGTGTCAGTTTAGTGAGTTGTTGAGTTGGAGACACTTTATAAACTCTGTGAAACTCTGTCTCTGACTCATTCTGCATTATTTGGACCTTCTTGTTCATTCAGCAAATGTTCTACATGAACTTCTTTCTGTCTTTGAGTAGAAACATGGAGTATGTTTGTCTCAGTGATGGACGGTTTGTTTCATACAGAGCAGGAAGTGACATCACATAACAGGTGGTCACTCAGAGCAGGTTAATGTAGCTGTGAGCTGACAGAGTGAGAGCTGATCACTGATTGGAGGATGACAGCAGGTGTGAACGGGGCCTTTGTCTCAACACGTCAGGGCTGAACTCAGAGCTGATGAGGTTCTGCTTCTGTTTGGCTCAAGTTAAAGATTAATGTCTGTTAAAATAAATGTTCATATTTGCCTGTCTGATTATTTGCTATATACATGATTGGATGATGGAAAGCCACAGTGTGAGACTGATCTGAGATCATCTGTGTATTGGACCAGAACACAGTCTAAACATTAATGTGTTGCCGACTCTGCAGGCCTTCGTCTCTGGACGCCTACGTGTTCGGTCACTTGGCGCCCATCCTCAAGTCCAAACTGCCCAGCGGGAAACTGCAGCAGCACCTGAAGTCTCTGGACAACCTGAACAACTTCTGCACCAACATCCTGCTGCTGTACTTCCCCCGAGACGGCCGAGGTGAGACTGCAGAGGCCGAGTGAAGCCGGTGGATCAGAGACCACTCTGATGACCCAGAATGTTCTGACTCACTTCAGAGATGTTGTGGATCAAAGTCATCATTTAGCTTCACCGGGTTTATATGACATCATCAGATGACATCATATGGATCTTTGCTGGTACACAAACTGTCTCATTAATCAGGAGACGTGTTTGTCTGAGAGACGTTACAGCTGCATGTTCATCAGAGTCGCGAGCAGAGACGCAGATTGTTTCTCTGTTGTGGTTCACAGAAAGATAAATATATTCTTCTTGGTTGGTGTGAAACGATCTCATCTTTTTGTCTTTACCTCCATCTTGTTTTTCCAGAGAGTTCCACTCAGAAGACGTCCTCTCAGCCTGAAGGCGGAGACTTTGATCACGTCCCCAACAAGCGCAGGAAGCAGTTCCTGTCGGCTCTCGTGGCTCTCGGCGCCATGCTGAGCTACGCCCTCCTGACCGGAATCGTGTCCATCCAACACGCCCAGCAAGAGGCGCTGGAGGCGCCGCCGGACCTGGAGACCATGGAATCCCACGAGGAGGAGGAGGGAGACGGCTGAGACAGAACTGCTGCATCATGGGACATTAAGGACGGTTCAGGATGAGATCCAGATGTGTTCACAGGACACACGTCGGGATGAAAAGATTAATATTGATAATCATCAGCTCAGAAGGACAGGAAGTCGATGTCAGCGCTGGTTTATGTACAGAAATAAACTAAAAGATCATCTCTGGTTTCTTTACGTGGAGTCAGATTCTGTTTCAGCTTTGTTCTTTTTTTTTTTTTAATACTCAAGAAGAACACAAGATTTTTCCCCAAAAAGTCATTTTAATAATTTTTTACTTTGTTTTGTTAATAAAGTTCCCAAATCCTTAAAATGTCACTTCAACATGCTGAACATGATAATAAATCTACAGTGAAACGACAGGCGTGTTCTGTAATTAGCCGGCCGCTAACACAGGACGTTTATAAAGTTCACTCCATTAATTAACGATCGACTGACCAGCTGATGAAACCGCCGTTGTTTGTGTGGAAGTCACAGCGACGAAGGTGAAGATGGTGATGAACCAGATGACGGATGGTGTCCAGGAACTGGAAGGGGCGTGTAGCACAGGATCTGGGTGATCGCAGGGTGTTTGGGAGCTAGAATGATTGTGAGACCTCCTGTGACTAGAATAATCATGTTTATAATGATTGCGAGATGTTTGGTAAAGTAAAATGAAACCCGAACATTCATCAAGTGAGACAACTGTGAAACGTCTGGGAACTACAGTGACCGTGAGGCGTTTGTACTCTAGAATCACCACCGAGTGTTTGAGAGCTGAAATTCTGAGTGTTTGGAGAATAAAATGACCACAAGGTGTTTGGGAAGGTAATGATTTCAAGTCATGTGCTGGGGGTGGAGGAGGTGCTGAGGGTGGAGGTGGTCCTGGTCCTGGTCCTGGTCCTGTCGGGAGCTGATCCAGGCCCGAGTCTTACATGAGCTGGAAAAAAGAGAGAAGAGTGAAGCAACAACATGTAGAGTCAGATGGAAAGTCTCCCCTTACCTCGACCCCCTCCACCCCCAGCCTCCACCCGTCCTGACCGGGTCTGGACCCCGGGGACAGACAGCTGCACATGACGCCATCACACAGGAATCCTGCTCACCCTGCTGTGTGTTGTTCATGTGTGTGTTTAATGAGCTGATCTGGAAGCAGTTTGTGGGTCTGAAGACTTTCCTCTGGATTTATTCTCTCCTGCAGTCGAGGAAGAAGAAGTCGGCGGCTTCTGTCGGAGGGCAGAGGTGAAGTTTCCTCCCTCACCTGCTGTTAAACACAGGTTTCCATGGCAACGCTCCAGAGCCAGAAACAAACAGAAAGAGAGGAGGCCTGCCGGGGCGGCAGCAGAACCCGGTCCTGGCTCTGTTGTTCCACTGAGTTCATCACTGAGGACTGAGTTTGGATCTGTTCCCTGAAACACTCCCAGTTTACATTTCTGTTGAAATAGCAACCAGCACAGGAAGCTAACGGGCAGCAGTAGCACTGGGTCGCAACGGGACCCGGACCCCTGAGGGCCCCACAACCCGCTGTGTTCAGGCAGAGAGAGTCCAGTAGAACTCCACCCAACCAGGAACATGTTCTGACCCCCACCAGCCAAACACTGTTCAAAAAGAAACCAATTAAATGGTTTTAACTCCTGTTACTACATGACAAGGTTCTTACCTGGGGCTGCTCTGAGCTGACACCTGTCCTCCAAACAGCAGTGACGGTGAACACCTGTGGAGTTAGTACAGGTGAGCCGAGACTGTCAGGTGGGACACAAATCAAACCTTCTGAGGAACGGAGAGCGGGCAAAACATCCAAAACACAAAGGACATGGACAGGGACACGGTTGGTTCTGGACCCTCTGTTGGGTCGCAGCAGGACTGAAAGGAGGTCCAGCTGCTGGTCAAAACCTCACAGCTCAGTTTAATCACTGATTCTAAAATATCCAACATCATCTGGTTCTGTCTCATCACAGACTGGACCTGTGATCGGCTGCTGGTCAGAACCTGGTCTATAAATATACTGAATACCCTGCAAATATAGATATAGATATAGATACAGATATAGAGCTAGCTGGTTAGCATGCTAAGCTGCTTTGTCACCACGTTTAAACTTCGTGTTCATGATTTTAATGAAAGTTTTGAACGTGTTTAATATTTATTCTGTTTGTAAAAATGTTGTTAAACTGAGAAACTGTTGAGATCAGAACTGTGTTTTAGTTTAAATAAATAAAACTTATGTAATCAATAGATTGATGTCAGTCTGATCGATGGAATCTAACATTTACTTCTGTTACTTTGGTCTGCTGACTTTAGTTACTCGTTACTTTTATCATCAATAGATAAAAACTGATCGATGATCAGTTTATACATCATATATCGGTCAGTCTTTGATGACGTCAACAGTTGTTTATGTTTTCTATGTTTCCATCGTGTAAACGTCATCACAGCCTCGCGCGCTTTATGCTAATGATCAGTGCGCACGAGCCGGCTGGAGGAGAGCTGAGCGCGCGCCAGCTGCAGTTTCCAGCTGCGCTCGTGAGCTCGTCCGTCAGTCCGGCTCCGGTCCGTCAGTCCGGCTCCGGTCCGTCCGTCCTCCTCGGGTCAGTCCGGCCCCGCGGTTCGTCTCTCCTCGTCGGTGTGGATCCGCTTTGTTGTCCCGGTTCGGCCCCTCGTCCTCCGGACTGAAACTCTCCGCAGCTCCGGCACTGAACTCCTGGTCCCGGTGTCACAGTCGGTCCGCTCGGTTCTTCTGCTTCTCCGTCCAGAGTCGCTGCTTCAGTTCGGCGTCCCTCCTCAGCCGGGTGTCCTCCGGAGACAGCTGCTGCAGCTCTGGTACCGTCAGTTGGACCTGGTTCTGGTTCTGCTCCCTTCTTGAGTTTAGAACCGGGTTCTCTCCGGGTGTGTTTGGTCAATAGAATTCGCCTTCTTCCTGGCTCGGTTCCGTCAGTAACTATTTGGACATGGGTCTGACTGTGGTTGTCGCGGTTCTACTGTCAGTCCTTTGTGTTGGACTGAGGGCGGGAGTATCGGACGGACCGGACGTTCAAGGTAACACCGAACTAACACCGAACTAACTTTAACTCAGCATTATTAACCGAAAGTAGATTTAAAGTCTGATTCAACAAATTTTAACTGAACACGAAGAGTAAGTTCTGTCATGAAGTAAGAAACCAGAAGTTAAAAGTGTCGGAACCGTCAGAACGAACCTGTCCGCAGGTGTGTCAGAGCTGTGTGTGTGTGTGTGTGTGTGTGTGTCTGATCCAGAGGAGACACGTTGTTAGTTTTCAGGTTAATCACGGATGACGTCACACCAGAACCACCAATAACTACCGAACTCCACTTCAACACACCTGGAGATTCGTGTGAGTCACCAGACAGGAAGGGCGGGAAACTGTAATCTGTAAAGAATCAAGTAACTAAAGCTCCAGATGCAACGGAGTAAAAGAGCTGCTGTGGTGCGTTCAGGTGCTGTGGTGCGTTCAGGTGCTGAACAGCATTATTGTTAGTGTTTGGTTGCTGGTGTGTGTTGCTCAGGGCGCCTGTGCTCGAGGGTAGAGGCAGCGTCTTGTCATCAGAAGGTCGCTGGTGCGAGTCCCTGGTCTGTGTCGATGTCATTGATCAATACGTGTGAATCACTTCTGATTGGTCCTCTCTGTGTGTTGTTATCCTGACTGGACCGGTCGTCCTGGTTACTGTGAGGCGATCGACAGGAAGTGACTGATTATCACCTTCTTGTGTTCTTCTTCTGTGGTGTTTCTGTTGGCTTCTGACCCGTAAAGGGTCCAACAGGCTGCAGACTGAACCATAAATCAATCAGCTGATCAATAATCAAGGTTACTTTGGTCAATAATAGTCAGCGTTAGTTTCAAAATGAAAGACTGGATATTTATTATGGGATTTGTACCTGTAACCGTGGCAACAGTTTGTACCGTGGACACTGCTCATGATCCTCCATCGATCTGATGAGATTAATCAAACTCATTGATCGTGTCCTGTGTCTGTATCTGTGACTCTTCGTCCTCCTCTTCCTCAGTGATTGACGTGTTGGGTCTCCAGGACTCGAAGCAGAGCGTGGCGGCAGTGGAGAAGCTGTCGGGCGGTCTGAGCACGCTCAGTGACGTCTACGTGGTGTCCACGTTTCGCCTGCCGGCCAAGTTGGGCGGCGTCCTGCTGGGCGTCTACAGCAAACACGACAACAGGAAGTACCTGGAGCTCGCCGTCATGGGGAAGATCAATAAAGGTGAGAGATCCACATTCAACCACGTCAAACTTTGTTTAAAACAGTGACGGTTTACAGTGACTCTGTCTCTCCTCCTCCTCCTCCTCTTTCTCCTCCTCCTCCTCCTCTTCCTCCTCTTCCTCCTCCTCCTCCTCCTCCTCCTATTCCTCCTCCTCCTCCTCTTCCTCCTCCTCCTCCTCCACTTCCTCTTCCTCCTCCTCTTCTTCCTCCTCCTCTTCCTCCTCATCCTCCTCCTCCTCTTCCTCCTCCTGCTCCTCT
>JARJLU010013020.1:0-13460 GCA_030272975.1 Sparidentex hasta | reverse complement strand
AATGCCGTAAAGTAACGCGATATATTCCAGTGCGTACGTGCCTGCGTGATGCGTGCGTGTGTAAGTGAGTGTGTGCGCGCCATGTACAGCGGGGTGGGGGCAGAGCGGGGCAGAGCCGACAGACAGGTTGTGAGAGATCCTTTGCCAAAGCTGCAGCGCGAAACACATGTTACAGATCTTTTATGTTATTATGAGAAGTGTAAGATTTTTTTTCGGTTCACTCTGAGACTGTGGCGGGACAAATTAGACCATGGCGGGCCGCCAGAGTCTAAGTAATGAATGGGAAACACTGGCTTAGTATTATAAAGCCGCTTTTGCACTGTTTGTTTCAATTGTTTTGCGCCTTGGCTGTCATTTTGTCATGTAGTATTTTTTTATGTGACTGTATTACATACACAAATCATTATTTAACTTGTGTGTTGTCTCAAGGCCATATGGCATTGATTTGCACTGTCACAGACGTGAAACATTGACAGCCTTTTCCTCTTCGGGCCATATGGCGTGTGTGGGTGTGTGTTTTGTGTTTTGCTGGTGGTGGCTGTGGCGCGTGGCCATCGATAGTCACTCCTCATCACTCGCCTGTGTGTTTCAGGGAGTGGTTTACTCAAACGAGTGTTGTGTGTGTTTGCACATACATGCACACAGTCCGGTGTGTGTGTACAAGATTGTGTTGTTTTTTTTTCTCTCAGAAGAACGCCCCCGGTGACCAGATCATATGTGTCTCTGTGTGTGTGCGTGTGTGTTTCGCGCAGGAGGAATGCCAGCTCCTGAGCAGAGCCCAGTGACGGAGGAGGGGCTTCTGCTGACCATCCGCGACAGTTCAGCTGGCCGCAACATGGAGGCTGACAACACCGCCAACAACATCCTGGCCTCTGTCAAAGAACAGGTAGTGTGTCTCTTCTGTTTGCACTTTGCTAAGAACCCACTGATTCATGCTACATCTCTCATATAACAGCTCTGTTAAAGCTTTTAATGAACCACTTTGTAAAGTGACATTTACAGAACGCTAAATTGTCCAGTGACTCACAAATTCTACTAAGAAGAAATCCCTCTGGCAAAGCATGTGGACTTTTCTTTTCTGCGACTTTGTGTCATGAACCTTGTTGTCACAGTAATCATACAACTTACCTCTGCAGCTCAGAGCTCACAGCAGAAAGTTGTCGTCTCTCTGCGTGTGGGACGATGAAAGGATTTTTATTTGTTTATAGCAGAACTGTATGCAGATTGGACTTCCTTTACTCATCTTGTGGAAAATTGAAATGTAATAAGCTTGACTATGGGCTATTGGTTGTTTATTGCCTGCAGTCATGGCCTGGCATGCATGAATGGACAACCAGGAAGATCATCTCTAGCAGCACGCCTGTGGAGGGACATGCCCTCTGACTCACTCCATCCATGCCTGTCTCTCTGTGATTCATCCACACTCCCTTCTGTCACATACACACTCTCCTTTCCTCTTTGGCTTTGCTCCAGCTCTCTATATTCTTGGGAATCCAGCACAAGGCAAACCAGGCTAAAGAGATTTTGCTCATTATTAAAGATGTTAATTTTGCTCTATGACATCCGACATACCTTTCTATTTCCCGAGTGACACTTTAGTTGAGCTGAAATTAAATGTGTTCTCTGGTATTTATTAGTGACTGACTCAGAGTGTGTCATTTAGGCTTACTGCAGGGTAAGGGTATTGTTTACAGGAGTAAGGAAGGAAGGAAGGAAAGAAGGAGGGAGCACCTGTCGATGTCACTTCCTTCCCTAGAGTATTCCTCGGTGGCTCGTCCGGTTAGAGCAGATCTCATGCAGGCGAGCAGGAAGAGCGAGTAGCTTCCCTGAGCCTTTGCTTTTCAGAGCGACTGGCTCAGAGGGGATTCCTGCTTAAGAGTTGAGACTGCAAAATGATCGTTGTACTCAGTATTTAGCAGAGTTGGTGAGGCAAAGCAGAGGGTGAGTGATAATGTAAAGATGGAGGAGGTCAGACTGGGCTAGTGTGAGGGTTTTTTCTTCTCTCTGTGCTTTTGCGCGAGGCTTTCCTGTGATTGTTGAGAGGCAGACCTTCGAGGGATCTTGCTGTCGCTGTAAACATGCAAGTCTGCTGTGCTGTAGCTGTGGTCGCGGTTAGGGCTGGGGCTTAGGATGACTGAGTGTTTGGTAAGTGTTTACTCTTTGGCTTTACTGTCTTTAATTTATGTCCTTTTTTCCTTGGCTGATTTCTCCCCCTTCACTTGTCCTTTTCACTCCTGGTCTTCCTTCATTTCTCTGTCTTTCTTACTAAACTTTTGCTTCTGTCACTGCTGTAGTTGCAGCTGCGTGGGCTCTGCCCAAATGCCCAAACAAGGACAGATTCACCAACATCTTATGATTGCATTCTCCCTGTGTGTTCAGTCGCTTGGACTTGTGTTTCTCCCTTTTTCCCTTCTGACTGCTAACAAGCTCTAGTCTTTTTGTCATTAATTTGAGGAATTGGTTCTGTGTGCTGAAGCTCACGCTTATTAGAGTCCTGTCATTGCTCTGCGCCTCTTTAATAACACTGATCCACCATCTGGATGTCACATCCATAATGGTTTATTACAGACCCCATTTAAGTGCTTAAATGTCAGTGTTTTTCTTTTGCACATTCCTGCTGGATTTGAATAATCACACATGATATTTTTCCAAGTCTGACACGAACACATAACCTAAAACTGTGCTGTAATTCAGAATTGACTTAACAAATTTCCCCTTGTCAGTATTTATTCTCATTAAAAATTAATTCAACCGAAGGGGTTGTTTTGAGGATTATCTAAGACCTAGTTTTTTATCTGTTTCATCTTAAGTGTAATTGAAGCGGTGCAAGGCTGTGGCACTCATCCAGACAGATTGTCTTTTCTGTGGATTCAGCAATAACAGTGCTCTGGTATGTCAATGTATTTGACTGTATTTTTCTTTTTTTTTAATTTCCAAAGACCACTGATGTTTTTTGTATTTATTTGAATATGTGAATAAATAGCTCGGGAAACATCACTATTCAGCGGTTCTGTATGAGAAATATCTAGCAAAATACCATTTGTAGCACATGTAGTTACAAAACATATAACAGATTTATTCCCTATAGTTGTTACTGTTAGTTTTGGTAGCACTTTATATTACAGCTTGTTAAGAGTCGGGTAATGATTTGATAATAAATAGGTAATCATTAATTGATACCATGTAATTACTGTATTGTGTTTTCAGTGTTAACACTGGATATATAGGGGTAATATAAGACAGCTTATTTTATTACCTCCTTATTATCAAATTATTTTTTTTACCACCAATAAGCTGTAATTTAAAGAACTACTTACATTCTTATTAAGTTCCAGAACTGGCAGTGTAGTCACCAATTCTTTTGCAGTTTCCATCTAACCAGGTGAGGAGCCTGTTCATTGTATGCTGCGGTAAGAAAAAATTATGATTTTTTTAATACGGGGCAACAGCTTTGAGTTAAAAACTGAAAATTATGAGCAGCATGCCTTCTCAAGGTGATTCTTCATCAGAGCTTTAATTGATTTAATGGCATCTGACATGGATGTCAGATACTGCCTCACTGGATGTCAGTGTTGCCTCAATACAGGGACATGGCAACCATATGTTAAAACGTTTGCTTTTTTGCCTCATCATTCATAGTGCGTGTCTTGTTTGCTGTCAATCTGGTTTCCTTCTGCTTTAGTGACTGAAAGGGGCAGATGGGTGATAGGCTAGGGTTATACGTCAATATTGATCAATTCCTAAAAAAATGTTTGTTTCACAAAGCCCTATTGTCCAAAAAAGGCTTTGTTCAGTTTGTGTTCAATTGTAATGTTTTCATATACTGTACATCACTGACTAAAAAGCAGCCTATACCATCAAGTTGAGTGAACGTAAAAGATGCGGGCACGTTATTGGTAAAATAAAGTCAGGATTTTCTCTGATCTCCACATTGCCAAGATTTGATTTATAAAGAACATGAAGAGCTTGTCAAGGACTTATGACAGCTTATTGTCTCGAATTAGAAAAGATTAGCCCCTGTTGAATTGTAGTAATACTATGACAGGGAGACGTACAGGGCTCTGTCAGTGTTTTGTACACTTGAGATTTATTAATGTATTCTCCTGTCCTTCAGTGACTGCAGGTTCTTGCAGTGCCGATTAATAAATCGCATTGCTACCACTGTTGGTATTGTAGGAAAAATAACCTGCATGTCACTCCTCTGAGGCACTTCCAAAACCATACAATTTTGTACATCCCTTCAAAAGTGGACCATGATTTTGAATGTTATCAACTCAGTTGATCTGGAACCATAGTAGATAAAATGAACGCGGTTTGAACCCCTCTCTCAAGCTCTCTTTTTTTCATTTGAACAACCAAGTGCAACACTATAAATGGCCTCTAAGGGAGACTGTCTGACAGTGTGTACTATTATCTCCATATTTAAACAGCTAACACGTCTCTCCCTGGTCTATGAGAGGACGTTTTCTACCTCACCGATAGAACTATTAACACTTTTGCCTTCAAACAAAGTCGGACAACATATCTGATGAGCTTATTCTCCTCTAGCATAACCCAGATCTTAGAAAACAGCTGAAGAACTCAAGCTGGATAATACTGCATCATACTTGAATGCTTTTCATCATGGTCAGTTTAACTCAGGCATGTATCCCGTGTGCCATACAAGGAGCGCAGGTACAGGGTCAGCATAGTGTTCACTGATGCTGAAGTTAGTAAACAGCCACCTTCAATCAAGTGGCTTTTAACCACTTGGCCATTAGCGATTTACAGCTGTTAAATGTATAAAATGGTTGACTGCATTTTGACAGAGCTTACACTGTGTGCATTTACATGCATATAAACAATACCATATCATTCTCTGATTACGAGACCTCTAAAAACCCACATTTATGACATAAAATCGATGTGACATTTTCTTTTCTGTCTGGTTTAAATACTGTGTGACAACAGAACACAGCAATTTGCTTCAGTTGAAATGAACAGAATCTTTAAATGGCAGTGGACAGATAATGAAATGTAGTTAAAACTTGAAAGTGTAGAAGGGCTTTAAGATTATGTCTTATTGATGAAGCTGCAAGGTAATTGCTGTGTTTATTTTATTTTTCATCCTTTGAGATAATGTGACTGTATATACCCAAATATTATGCAAATTTCAAATGACTTTCCGACATGTTATACAAAATGCAAATCAAAATGTGTTTCCAGCAACTGCCTTTATGTAAATATTGGGAAGAGCCTGCCACAACATGACATCCAAGAAAGCCCAAGACGGGGGTATAAACCTTATGTTATGACCTCAAATCCATATTGTAATTTATTGTCACATTTTGGGGGCTGTTTTTTTTTAAGTATTCTTTTGGCCTTTATTGATAGAACAGCTGAAGATACAACATACATCCTTCAGACATAAAGCACTGCAGGGCAAAGAAAGCATGCCAACAAAGATGTAAATAATGCAGGGTTTAAAATGTGTTTTTTTTTTTAAATCGGCTGTGAAATTGCTTTCTTAGGAAAGAAATGCATTCAACGCATTTGTGAGGCCTCAAGGATACACATCATACATTGTGTTTGTTTACAAGTAAACTCCTCAGGTCACCTTTAAACCTTGATACAAGAGATCGTTAGGAAGTTGTTCAGTGTCTTTGTTTGCAAACTCTCAAAGATAAAGAAAGTTTAGCTCTTGGTTAACAGCTTTCCACTGCAAAGAGGATACATGATTATTGCAGAGGAAATATTTACTCGTTAGGGCATTTCTGGCATTTCCATTCAGGTGTTCTAATGCAAACATTTAAATAGACATGCTGCACATGGATGTGGACATATGCCTTTTATAGGCTGTAGATGTAGAAGTTTCCTGGCTGTCGCACCCAGCACCATATTTACCAGCCTTTTGTGAACAAGCCAAATTCAGTCTTATAACAAGTATACACGTGCCCTTAGGTTGTCTCATAAGGGAGCCAGTAGCACCCACATAGAAGGCATCAGTGTGAGGTCAGGCCTTTAAAGAGCATTGCATTGATCACTCTGTCCTCATCTCTGCCTTCTACCGCATCTCCCAGGAGAGTAGTTGCTGAGGATTAAACTTTGATTTAATCCTCACCAAACACTGCATAATGTGCACACACGTCTTCAATGGATCCCCAGCATGCCTATTTTAGTTATGTTTGTGTTACAGAATCAGTAAGCTGAGAAATGGAATGAGTGGGAGGGATGGTGGGTGATGACGAGGCTTATGCCTTCCTGACAGCTTGCATATTGTTAGAAAATGAACCTGCTATGTATGGTTGGCATATTAAGGGTTATTAATTTGAAATGTCAAAGCTTATTGCAGAAACACTGCAGACATAATGAATCACATAGCCAATTATGTGTGCACATCAAAGGAATTGGACACTCGCCTTTTTTTGTTCTCAGTGTTAGCCAGTGCTACTAGTTGAAAAAAATAAAAAAATAAAAAAAAATACCAGGATGACAAAACTCGGGTGGAAATAACCATAGAACTATCCATACAAGTCCTTGAAAACAAAGTTAAACAGGAAAGTTTACATCTTTTCTCTCATTTTCCTTTGTTGAAATAAATAGGCCTATATATCTGTCATTAACGCCTTTTCTGAAGGGCTCCTCTTTTGTAGATGATATTTTCAAGCTCCCTACCCACACACACAAATTGACTGTAATTAAATGGAACTACCACTTCACTGTGACATCCTACTGAAAACACTAAATAAGGAACTAAATAAGTAATAAGTCATCTTTATAGTTGACATATTAGTGGAGCATGCATGCTCTCTCAATTATTAATATGAAGCAGCACTCATTGCTTTCAACAGATTTCTCAAAAGTTGCCTGGCTGCACAAAAATGGAGACTATCTGGGAACAAATTTTATCATTTTCTCTTCAAATATACTGTACTCTTGTCCTGGTGAAGCTGAGGGGGAGATATGCCTCGTCATGTTTACATTGTTTTGGTATTTGTCAGATTTGGTGCTTTGCTAGGCTACAGAATCGGGCCTCATTCGTTTAGCCTCTATACCCCCCACTTTAGGAAAACAACTGCACTACAACATTTTTGATAATTTTCTTGTGTACCTCTGTGATAATTTCTCAAGTAATGATCATGATTGAAATGTTGATATAATGATATAAAGTGGTTTCCAATAAATAGTTTTCTGACTTTTTGTCATATTTTAGCAATGGATTTTAACTTTTAAAAACAGCCGCCTAATGTCCAGTATCAACAACACTTAAGGTGTCATCTGGAGGAATCAAAGCACTGTTTGTTTTTGTTGTCAACACTTAGCAGCTGTACACTTGCCACATTTGATAGCAAGCACAGTTTGTGTTTTAGACAGGATCATGATCAGTAGCCCAGTTTGAATTTCGTGCCTTTTAATTGGCGGTTACTTGAGTTGTTCTTGCTGAAATAAGAACTTCAGTTGGTCAGAAGAGGAAGTTGATTGAGTTATTTATCCTCTCTGTGTTGTGGAGAGATTTCCCCTCAAACATAAATGTAATTCTGTAGTCAGTTAGTCCTTGCAGTCTTAAACACTGTTGAGCAGATAATTTCTAATATCAAGACAGTGGTTTCTTGCCCTTTGAAACGCTGTGTTTTGCTGTGCTTCTCTTCCTCTTCCATTATGAGGCTTTGCCTTCAGAGTGATGTTGTTATTAGCTGTGCCTGGACATGCCTATATGTGCCACACTGCCGGCAAAAAGGGCCTTTTAGGCACACCACGCTGTGGTGTTTCAACACACTGCCTCCCAGAAAGCACCACAGTGGAATTTTCCCATTTTGTTAAAGTCCATTACACATGAAAAATCTGTCTGCCTCCTGCCTCATCATGGCGAACTGGAGTCACACTCTGTGACCCGGTTTTCATCCGAATCAGGCACAGACACACATAGACCGGCTCCATCCTGCTTTGCAAAGCTGAAGAGCTGACCTTGCTAGGAGTGCAACAACTCCAGCACCCTCTTAAAGGCTTGATGAGATGACTGAATTATAAGCCACCTGAGATACTGCTGCAAGACACTGTCATGTTTTAATGAAGCCAGAGTCATCTTTGTCTAAGTGACCCAGCTTAAGGAGTTAATAGTTTGGGCCAGGACAAAACTTCAAGGCAGCGCTTTTGCCATTATGCATTTCCATGCCATAAGCGCAGCAGAAAGGTTGAACTCTCTCTCTGCAGGCGATAGTGTCTATTCCACCTCCATAGGCGAAATAAGGACTCTAATTACAATCGACTAGTGATTTTCTCCGCTCCTCAGGGTCTTATCTGCCTTCCTCTCCCTTGTGCTGCCGCTGTGACACAGGCAAGGAGAAATCTAGAGGCATAAGCATTCTGGCCTCGATTATAGTCATAAAAATGGAAGCCGGGCTCCGAGCAATTACCCCATGGGGGAGCAGAACGAGTGTAAGAGGGAAAGAGTGAGACAGATTCAGAGGGGAGGGATACAGGTGAAGGACAGTGCTCAGATATACAGTGGAAAGACAAAAAGCTCAGATACAGAGGGAGCGCGCAGAGGGTGGTGAGAAAAAGGGAAAAGGACAAAAGTGAGAGTGTGAGCATGATGGAGGGAGGCAGAGTCAGAGAGGCTGTCACCTGTGAATGGTTCTCTAAAGCTCTGTGGCAGGAGGCTGTCAGCGCAGTCGAAAACAGAAGAAGGAAAAGGGGAAGAGGAGATAATCTGCCCCCAATGTGACATGATGTCAAAAGAGTGGTGTGTGTTTCTGGCACGGCACTGCGCTGTCATTTTGAAACCAGCCCCGGGAGATCTCCCCAAACTAGCCTGTTAATACTCATCACCGTCACTGTCATCATCATCATTATCACTGTAATCATTGCCACCGTCAACAGCACACGCAGAGGACCCGGTCACTGGGGAGCAGCAGTTGTACTCAGGAAGGTGGAAGCACAGTAAATACTGTGGGGCTGTCCTTGGACTGGCATATGCCCCCTGAGGAAGTTCAGGTACTTGTCTGAGTGAATCACCAATGAGGTTTATGACTCTGTATCATCTCCTGCCCAAACATCTCTCAGATGAGTTTCTCTAAATGACTGATCCTGAGGTAATCGGCCAAGTCACTGCATTCTTTGTTCACAGCAGAAACCTCCAGATTGACACTCCCTAGATTGCTTACTCTCCTCATTTTGGCCGGGAGCAATGTTCTTTTTGTCTGACACAACGCTATTGATCTCTCTGAGGAATTGTATGTTCACAGGTCTACGTGAATTGCTCTGGCTGTGTGATTGCACCGCGGCAGCGTTTTTTGGTTTTTGTTCCAATAGAGGAGATACAGATTGCCTTTGTGAGTTACTCTCATTTACTGCCACTCTGCCTCGGCGTTATTATCATCGGCATCACATAAGAGGCTTTTGTTGGAATTCAACAACTTGTAAGTGCACAAAAACAACAGCAGGTCTAGGAGAGAACTTAGATCAGAAGAAGGTGGTGGATGCAGAGAAAGATATTGGATTTTTTTAATGTAGGGAAAGACTTTTGTAATTTGTGGCTGTTAATCCTCCTTTTAAATTCAGGCTTTTAAAAACGTGGTAAAAGCAGTAACGATAAGATGATGGATTTAGATTAAAAGCTCCAGTAGCATGTGTAAGGCATGGCCCTCACAAAAATCAGGTTTTATGTGCATTAGAAGAAAGTTTTCTTTGGAAAATTTGTGTCTGCTAAAATTTTAAATTATTTTAAATGATGCATATTGCTGGTTCCACTTGAACTGCTAATGGTGCATAAATTGTGCTTTTAAGGTGTAATTATATGCGTCACACTGTGAATGTTAATGAGAGAGAAACGGAAAGGCATTTACTTTGGTGAGTTAAATTTGTGGAGAACAGAAAAACCCACCAGCCTTTACATTTTGTCTATTTCCAGCGTGCATCTTCTGCTTGCTCAAACCACCTGTCTCTGTCATGCTTCACTAACAAATCTGTACCATTTAAATGACTTAGTGCTTGTAAATGAGCCAAGACTGTCAAAGTGGATGAACAAATAAATAAGGAAAATCCTCCCAACAAAAAGAATTTCGCCTGGAAACAAAATTTGAATTGTGGATCTGCTTGTGAGCGCTGACAGGATTTTTTTCTTCTCTCCTCTTTGCACAGTCAGTCGTCTGTATCTTTGTTATTGACAGTCTTTCTTTTGTTGTCAGTCTCTTGTGCAGAAAGTGCTTGCTGCTGCAGTTGCCAGTGCAGATGACAGCTCCTTTAATAGCAATCAACGCACAAATGACAGTTTCTTCAATGACATTTTAATCATCAAGCCAAGTTGTAAATTTCCTTTTCATGTTTAAATGTGGAAAATGATGTTTTTGTAGTTTTACTTATCTGTGTCGCCAGCATGTTTTACAACGTTAGATTATTTTTGGAATGATGAAATCTGGAGTTCATTGTTATTGTAATGGTTTGAAATAATGCTAATCTTTTTACAGAGTAATCTGAGTACTCCACATCATGTCTGCAGATCATGTCTCAGTTTAAAGGTCCAGCGTGGAGGATTAAGTCGGGGGTTCAGACACAACAATTCAAAAAGTGTCCTTTACTTTTTTCATAATCACCCGATAGTCTATAATCACCTGAAAGTAAGAAATGTTATGTTTTTTATCTACCGAGGAACCAGGTCCTCTTCTGTGTTGCACGTTGCTTGTTTTTAGCATCCACTGTAGCAGAGGGAGAGACGAGTCAGAATTTTACACCCAAAATCGGTTTATATATGCAGGATCTTTGATAGGTCTAGACTGGAAAATGCTACTGTTCAGATATTTGTTCACCGGGTAGGTGTCTTGTTTTCAATTGTGGGATTTGGATACGTCTTTTTGTTGTTGTGTTTTTTCCATTAAGTATTGAATCAGTAAAGTACAATTGCCAAATGTCAGAAGAAAGTGGCACTGTTTGCTACAAAATGATTTCTGTCATAGCACCATACACCAGATTATTGACGTTGTTTTCCTATTTTCTATCTACATAGGATTTCTATAAAACAACCTCAAAATTTATTAGGATATAGAAACTTCAGGCATTGATTTAACTATATGCATTGTTAAGCGTTACTGTGACCTTTGCTTATAGTCATTATGTGAAGTGACGAGCTCAGAATCACAAGTGGCAAATGTGTACTGGTACAACATGGAGGTCACCACGATGAGACCCATGATTGGACAGTCACAGGGAGCTAGCAAAAAATTGGACATGATTCAGATAACCACGTTATAAGAACCCATATTTTGTGTTATCCGGCTTTGACCTGTGTATACAACTGCAGTAAGAATTTTAAAAAATAATTTTCATAGAGCTGCAAGTTTGCTGCCACAAATGCTTGTAATGCGGCATTAGAAACCCTGGCAGAAATGATGTTCTATTGTAAACTTGCTTTTCCATTATCTGAGAGTGAATGATGTTTCACATTCCTGTTTGTGGCCTCTTGTCACATTATCAGCTTATACAGTATAAAAGCTATGGTGCAGCTGTGGGTGCTAAAGCAATTTTCTCCCCGTGATTCACCTATAGCAACGCCTGCAGCTGTACACTCTCTTACCTCAGCAAGCCACATTACTGTATTTTTAAATGCCTTTCCATCCGACACGGTTATTATAATAATTCTGCTATGGTGGCATGACGCTGCAGCCAGTCTCCACAAAACCTTAGTATTTTAACAAGGTGACTTTGTGGCAGTTTTCGTGAGTAATTGCACTGTGTGGTTCCTTCAGGTCTGGTCACACAGACTGTTCTGAGGCCTGTTCTCTTCGCTCACACCTCAGGCCTGCTTTTCTGTCCCTGCTGCTGCAGAAATCCTTTAACCTCTGCTGTCATTCTCCCACTGCGCTGCATTGTCGGGCTCTTGTTGGAACTGGTCTGCCACGCTGCAGTGGGGATGCAGAGCTGTCAAGCCTCATTGCCACTTAATGAACAAACATATTTCTGGTAGATTCCTGTCTTTGGTTAAGAGGCAAAGCCATCTGCACTGGTTATGCAGAATGCATCTGAATATTATAAATTAATGTGCAGCCCCTTCTTGCCAGGCCCAGGCCCAAATAGCAGCGGTACCAAAACACAATTAGACACAGGCTCACGTGGGCTACAAGAACTATTAATGATAAGATCTCGGGTCTTAATTAATAGTGAGATATTGACACGCACTACCGAGACTAACTACAAAAGATTGCCATGATGTACACCTCTCAATTATTTTTCTGTCATATAAAGGAAGGTGCTGAGTTACCAAGAATATTTAAGCGCAATTTCACACATCACAGCACTGCATCACATTTTCGTAATCTGTCATACTGTGGCATGTGTGATGTTGTAGGTTCCTTGTTTTACATACCGGAGGTGAAAGGATGCATCTGTTCAGTAACAAGGTTGTGTCTGTGCAGAACTGATGTGAACATGCATTCTTGTACAGACACGCCAGTTTGATAGTTGGCGTCACATGTCTTGATAGCAAAGTGGAAGGAGTTTGTACAAGGTGATGTGTCCATCTTAACCTGAAATTAAAGAAAAACTACCTTTTAAGTCAGAATATTTGATACCAAGACCATATTTTCTGCATAAACACCCAAAGACAAATGTGTAGCAACTGCAATTTATACAATTTTACTTTGACTTAAGGAGAATAAACTTCCACAATCAATCTTTACAGTCATGCACCCAAACCTACCCACCAAAGCATTAGATATGCATTAAAATGTTTTGGATAATGTATTCATGCTCCCTAGAATTGGAAATTGTAAGCAGACAAACAAGCCAGGGTACAGTATACACTGACACCCAACTGAATGATTATTTGAGGGAGGGAAACAACAATTCAAGTGTGTGCTTGTTGACCAATTAGTGTGTGAAAAATGTTCGAAATCCGAGTAGTATGGAGACACTTTAGATACGCAGACAATCTGTCCTATCTTGGTTGAAGAGCTGGGCTTGACTGGAAACTTTGTTTGCCTCAGAGTCAGCAGCCTCTCTTGGAAGGTTTTCTACTTTTAACTGTTTTTTTTTTTTTTTGCAAAACTAGATGTTCAGTGTTTCCCACAGGATTTAATGAGACTATGGTGGGTGAATGTTGGACCCTCTAGGGGGTTCCGGGGGCATGCTCCCCCGGAAGATTTTTTTTTACCATTTTAAAGTTGAATTCATCAATCTGGCGCACTTTGAAAGCAAAATTAAGAGGCTAGATCTATGAGGAACTGTGTGCTCTTGTACACAATTTAATCACAAACACATTGGTTGTATAGATACTGATGGTGAATACACAAAATCAAATATCGCATACATCTGAGCCATCAAAGAAATAAAGCAAAAGTGTTTACCTTTACCAAATAAAATAATAAATAATTAAACTGCAAGCTAAATTGTAATAAAAAATAAAATGGATTCGGAGGGTACATCAACATTTTGGCAGGCAAAAACATTTTGGCCTCTTTTGCTTCCATAACTTGTCTTCTTTCAGACTA
>JARJLU010013018.1:0-16473 GCA_030272975.1 Sparidentex hasta | reverse complement strand
TATATACACATACATACACACACACATACATTATATATTCTCTCTCTCTCGCTCTCTCTCGATGATTTGTGTGCAAGTGTGTGTGTGCATACTTACAGTGAACTGGTTTCCAGCAGTAGGTATGTAGATGGTGTACTGTTTCTCTGATGCTGCCTCCACATTAACAGGACTAGCCTCTGCATTTCTTCTCAACTCCTCTAGCGCCAGTCTGACTGCCAGATATTTAGACAGGTGATCCACTGTAGCATTACCAGATGTCTTAATGTAGCGCGGGACAAACTCCACACTGTGGGCGCACGCACACACGCACACACGCACACACACACACACACACACACACACACACACACACACACACACACGATGAGTACATGGTTGTGTTTATGTGCTCAAGACTAAATCTAAAATGATACTTATAGATTAGAGATATTAGCCGATATGTTTTTTTCAGGGACAATACCGATAACGATTATTAGTAGTCAAGGAGGCTGATAACAAATATTTGGAGTTGATATTCATTTGCAGTAAAAGGGAAAATTATGATGTCAACATTTTGAGTAATACAAACTACAAGACTTAACTTTGAGTGTTTTTACACAGATTTAAGTCTATCCATCTGCAATAAGGGTTTCAAAAAAATAGACTTAAAAGTGGGGCCACATGCTGACAAATGCTCAACTCATCATGCTTAATTTACTACAACATTTGGGAAGCCTGTAGTTGATTTCATATGTAAATGTTTTATTTTACTAACATGTGATAACAGGGACACTGTCATTCAAATCTAGCCTGCTACATTACTAACGATGAATGTAACTAGAGCTGAAAAAATATAGCACAATAACAATAGAGACTATTCATCCCCAAATACCATGTATTTCCATGATGTCTAAAGTCTTGAACAGCAATATTCTGCTCCTCTCTACAAGAAACTGTCAAAGACAGCTTCATGACAATATGTCATTTGTCTGCTGCATGAAATCTCTCAGTCAACACAGAAAAAGATCAAGTAAAATAACTTGGTAGTTAAACAGACATTATTGCCCTACAGCTCTCTCTCTCGCTCTCTCTATTTCCCTATCAATATTATCTGCAACCTTGTTTCAAGAGATTAAAATGTTAAAAACACTAAATAGCCTACAGCATCTTCACTTTGATAATCAGTGTTTATCATAGGAACAGACAGCTGCCGCTGACGTCAACGTGCTTCCCTGCAATAAAACTTGACTGAATTGAGTTTATTAGGTTTTTACTCTCTGACTCACAGACACGTACTATTTCCATATTGATATTAGTGAGTGATTAACAGGCTCGTCTGGAGGGACTGCGAGCGAGCAGAGCTGCCGCTTACGTTTATATAACGTTAATGGGCTCACAGTAATGTTACTAGTAGTTGTGAGTTGTAGAGGACTGGGATGTTGATTACAATTTCGGGAGAGTCTGCCGCCTTAGCTTACCTTCGGAACCAAGCCCCCAGGAACAGCTCTGGGCTATGAATCCAGTTTTATGTGGTGGCTAAACTTATTCTCCTCCCCACTTTGTGTGTGAGCACTGTGCATGCACAGCTTTCACTAATGATTGGCTGTTACCCGCTCTGCCTGTAACCAATCAGATGGTGCTGTGGGTGGGACAATGCTGGAGACAGAGTAAGGGCAGCAGACAGAGAGGCTCAGCTGCATCACAGCCAAAATAACCCAGTTTTAAATTGATCTCTTATCGGCTGTCAGATTCAAAAAAAAAAAAAAAGGCCGATGCTGATATGCGTCAAAATGCCAGATATCGGTGCCGATAATTGGTCGATCCCTACTATAGATACAAAAGAAAAGTTATTTGATTTTCAAATGTCCTCTGTGCCTCTGTTTCCCTACAACCAAACCAACTAAGCTTAATGTGAGCTGTGTGAGTGCGTCAATACCTGTTGTTACCGTCATCCTTCTCCATCAGGGTGGGATGTGGCCTAAACACGAGTTCTATTTCACTGGCACCGCCATCGATTACAGAGTCCCCGCCTCCATTCTCAGCAGCGTTATCCATGTCCAAACCGCTGTCATCACTTGTCTTGGTGCGCTTAATGCTCGGACCTGCCTCCTGTAGGAAAAGGTTCAAGCACATCACAGATACTGAATTGACTTTGGAAACAACACAGTCCAATCAGCAGTGGTCCTGTCAGAGGAAGCTGTCTTGTAGTGTTTCTGAGGACCAGAAGCAATTTCTAAACCACTTCTCAGGAGGAAACAAGGACAAAAACTTAAGGTGGGCAAAGAAATACCAGAATTTCACAGCGGATGATGAAAAAAGTCTGTTTACTGATGAATCCCAGTGACAAATTAGCGTCAGTAACAGTGTATTTAAGGAGACAAACAGCAGAGAGATTGATACCACAGTGTTTGAATCCACACTGAAACATGGAGCTGGAAGATTCATGTCTGGGGCTGTTTTCAGACTCCTGCAAAGAACTCCACCCTGACCGAGGAGAAGCACCACGCTTTCTTCAGAGACATATTCCACCCTCTGGTTTGATCTTGGTGGAAAAGGATTTATACTGCAGCAAGATAATAAGCCCAAACACCTCAAAGCTTTGACACAACTACTGAAGACCAAAGAAGACCGAGTCCTGACTGTCCTCCACAGTCACCTGACCTCAACTCCATTTAACGTTAATGGGGACAATTGAAGACTGAGAAGGCCCAGCAATCTGTGACCTCACAAGAAGTCATGAATACTGAGATATCAAGATTAAGAATTAACTTTCATTTAAACTGTTAAACTGATATTTTCCTCTGTAATGAAATTACATTTGAAACAAATGCAGACAAGAAGTATGTTCACTGGGGCTCTCCACTGTACATGTGTACTGTGTTAAACATCAGAGCATACCTGGTTGCTGTGGACAGAAGCGTTGCTACAGTGGGAAGAGTCTCCATTGTCCTCCGCTCCGCTACCGTTCTCCACTGTGTGTCTCTTACCACGCTGCAGTCTGACAGAAACAAATTCAGCTTCTTACAGTAGACTGACTGAAGTGAATTTGCATGATCTGTGTGTGAGACTGCTGTGTTTACCTGGTCATAGCCTGGATCTTAAGGCCCTCCTCTATGCTGTGGGACAGGGCTTGTTGGTTGTTGTGTTTGCTGATGCGGGCCAACACTCTCTCCTGGTGGGCTTCATATTCGTCACGACTGGGATAAATTTTGCCTGAAATAGGATAAATACACAGAAATAGAATTCTAGGACCTTTCATAGCATTTTCACTCACAAAATTGTGAATATTCTCTGTTGGTCCAGATTTTCTGTTTAGTGGTTAAGCCTCTTTAAACTACAGTGGTTACTCACTGATCAGAGCATCAAAATTAGGGTCAGGACGCAGCGACCTCTTTGACACCAGCTTCTTACGACAGGTAGGACATTCTTTATTACTGCAAAGAGATTTTCACCATCATGAGTTGAAATAATCATGCCAAAGCAACAATGAGAAATCCCATTGCTGAAGAAAACATTTTAAATGCATGTTTTCTGTAGGTTTGTTTAAATCAAACGACACATGAAAAGCCAACCTCTGACATACTACTTGATAAAGCTACACGTGGGTACATTAGAACAGTTTCCAAGGACATCACAGACTTGATAAACAACACTTTTCTTACTTACTCCAGTTTAAACTCTTTTAGAGTCAAAGGCACTTTAGAAAAAGTGTCAGTCCTTGCAGGAATAAGAGGGCTGTACACTAATGAGTTAGCGTTCATATTACCTTTTCACACAGAGTTGCCTCATCATCGCCGCATGATTGCCAATTCTCTGCCATTGTCTGTTCACACAGTGCAAAGCAAATCTGTTGTAAAGACGAACCAGTGTGTAATTCGCACAGCAAGCCGGTGCTGTGGCACCTAAAGAGGAGTGGCGGTATACGTCGTCATGATGATGTGTTTTTTGACATCAGTGTCCTCCTGTTAATCTGAGCTTGTACCTGCTGACTGTTAATAAGCATATGGTTGCCATTAAAATGTGTTGTGATTGAGATCTTGATCCACCAAACCTCCTGGAAAGTGACAAAGTTAAGACATAATGACATCATCGCCTTTAGTAAACTGGACACTGTCTGACTCTCATACTCACAGGAGGGAGGCTGTTTTCGGAGGGATGGTTCACTGAAGTCTCAGTCTGGAGGGCTGACTGTCACGGTGACTTATTTCAACACAAACACTTTTTATTGTAAATTTATGGGAAATTAAATATCTCCGACTGAATAAGCGAAGCTCTGATAGCAGTTTTTATTGGTGCTGCAGGAGGAAGAGCATTTACAGGTGCTCATTCAACCACAAGACAAGAGTGTCATTAATTAAAACTGCACTTTCAAGCTGGTGGCCCTGTTGTCATATAAAAATCCCTGCCACGCTTGAGTGACGTGCTGAGTCAAACTGAGCCAGCACATGCGTATGGGAAAGCTCCTTTTGTAGACAGAGTAGACAACAATTTGAGGGTTCTACAGTGCTTTCAAAGTGTACTGGACATGAGGGCGCTATTTGGAGACACACAAGACATTTTATTTTTACACATCCTTAAAGCGATTACAATATATCAAACAGTTCATTTTGAACTGTTTGCTCCAGTAAATCCCCATCATTCAGTTCTTTCAGTTTCTTTGATTTCTCCAGTGCTTTTAACACCATTGAGCCACTGCTGCTGGGTGTTGACACTACCATTGTCTCCTGGATTACTGACTACCAGACAGGTAGGCCACAGTTTGTTTGTATGGGCAGTATTCTGTCTGAGGGCCCATCAACATGGAAGCACTTCTATGTGTAAACACACATGTTTTGCATAATTTTAGCAGATTGTCTACATGGATCCTGTAAACGCAGTGCCTGAAAACACACTTGAAACTGGGTTTCAGGGTGGAAAAATACAAAAACCATTTCCCCCGTGTTCTCTTGTGGACAGTAAATCCGCATACTTTGCGTATCGATGATGCCATCGCCCCCACCCTCGACCTCTAGCCTTCGACCTCTTAACCCCACGACGTCTCATAACAACAACAACAACGGCAGACTACATACTTGTGTTCATGCCGTAGAAGATGTTGAGCCTATTAGGGTTATTAGGGCAAAATATTGTGCTCCTCTGGCACTACGCTGAGTGAAAAAAGGATTATGGACAACCAACAAGCCATTTTCATCTTCTTATTGTTTTGTTCGATTTCTAATTCTACTGTCTGTCTGTATACAGCGCGCAAGCTTTATGTGCATGCTCCGTCTCTTTTTCTCCATTTTCAGTGAATTTCAAGCGCTACTGTCTACAAAACCGGGTCGTGTCACCTGCAGAAGTTTTCTGTTGACTCGGCTGTTGTTGGGTGTATAAGAGAGGGACAGAAGGGGGAGTACAGGGCACTGGTGGACAACCTAGCAGAGTAGACTTAGAGCTCTCAAGGGGTCCGGCCAGCCCGACAAACCCAACCGGACCTGCAGGTTCGGACTGAAAAAATACGCAAATGAGCCGGGTCAGGTTGGGCCTCAGGCTTCCTTTTTTTTATAAAACACATTTAATAAAACCCATTTCTTGCATGTTGTAAATTATATATTGTTTGTGAATCATTGCTGTTCACGTGTGGTGAACAGTAAGTCTGGCTGCCTGCTTCATGAGGAGGGGCAGACGCAGACCTGACACTGCCGCGTGATGTTTTCACACCTATAGCCTGGCTAGAGAAGATTTAATTCAATATTTATTTACAGCATATTTATTTATACAGGCTATTTAAAGTGTTTCGGCAGTTTGTGTTAAATCTTTTAATTTTAAATAACGTTTGATTTGAATTTTTATCTGCTGTCTGTCTGATCATGATAACAAGTGTATGAGGAAAACAATGCAGGCGTGCGGGGGGTCGGGTTCGGGGCAGGTTCGGGCAGACAATTCATGCTGGTGTGTCGGGCTGAGTCGGGTTCGGGCTGGACAGAATCACCTGTGGCTAAACATCAGCAAGACCAGAGAGATGGTGACTGATTTTAGGAAGAAGAGGACGGCTTCCCAACCTCTGCCCATTCTGGGAAAGGATGCGGTGGAGTGCCTGGGTGTTACCATCAACCACAGACTGGAGTTGCAATCTAACACTGAAGCTGTTCACAAGAAGGGGAGGGGCAGACTATTCTTCCTGAGGAAGCTGAGATCCTTTAACATGTGCAGCAAAATGTTGGAGAACTTTTATCAGTCTGTGGTGTTATTGCACATTCATAAGTATATGTTGGTTCTGTTATTGCACATTCATAGAAATTGTTTATTTCTTGACCAGCTGTAAAGTTGATTGTTATTGTTTATAGTATATTTTGCACTGTGTATATACATTGTATACATCTTGCTTTCTATTTATGTTATGTACAGAGTGTTTTCCTTGTCTTTCTTTTTTTCTTGCTGTTGTGACAAAATAATTTCCCAGTCTGGGATCAATAAAGTAATTCTATTCTATTCTATAAGATGGTCAAAAGAATTCTCCTTCTGATTGGTGTGACTGCACCAGAAACTCTGCCTTCCCTCAAAGGTCACCACTACTCATTTTCTTTGACATTTACTTCACTGGATTAGTTGAGCTGAGATCATCGGAGACCTGTAGAGTACTACAGGGGCAGACATGGCTCTTTTGGTTTCCACTGAATGGTAAAACTCACCCAGATCTCAAAGCTGTGATGATACAGTCAGCGCAGAAGCGATGCAGACATTCTTTGGTTGTCATTGTGTTCTTCAACATGTCCAAACAGATAGGACACATAAGTTCACTGTGCAAGGACCTGGGTGACACTGCTATCTCCAGTCCATCTGTGATAGCCTCCTGTGCCCATATGAAAAAAAGCAAGACGAGGTGAGTAAACACGCAGATACATCTATCTGTGGACTTGTAAATAAGTGATACAGCCACAGCTTAGGGCTCTTATTGGATATGTTAGTTCTTACACATCTCAGAACCACTGCAACTGTTGTGTGATTGATTAGTTTAAAAAACAAACAATGGCAGAACGATTTTGAAGAAACTTCTGTGATGAAGTGATGACTGACGTTATGAATCGTTACCTGTGGTGTTCTCTGAAGCTCATACAGACTCAGCTCCCAGGTCTTACTAAGGGGTTGAACCCCATTTGTCTGAACTGTCTGAGTCATCACTGCAACACTGAAACACACAAACATTTAATTAGTTTGTCTCAGAATACTGGGATGTAATGATGAACTACTGAGCATTACTGGTGGGTAGCTTTCCAAAGCAAATAAAAATGGGCAGCACTTTTAATGCATCTCTACACATTTTACTTATCAACACAAACCAGGGACCCCATGCAAGACACTGGCTTGGCCATCAGCGAAAACTGGGGTTAAGCGCCTTGCTCATATGATTAAATATAGACTTTTTTAAGGTAGTCTGGGGACTTTCTCCATGGGGACAAAAAAACAAGCCAGTATTCATTACTGTTCAGTTTAAAATCAGACACTTTTACTAAGGGTGAGAGTCACAGGGCACCTCATGATACAATATGCAATACATGGCCCGCGATTTTGCGATATTCGATATACTGCAAGACATTGACAAATGAGTCAACACGGTATCTTTCTAACTAAAGAAATTAAATGCCCATAAAAAAATAGGTGCAGGAGTGTTCTCTTTATTCACTGCAATTTGGTGTCAGTTTTAGAGAATTTCAAATTGAGATGAAACACTGAATCAAAAGTGCATAAAGTCTTAGCATATTGCCTCTTTTACAAACACACATCTTGGCATTGTCCACAAACTTTCCAAACTTTACGAAAACAGCACAGTTCTGCAGCAGAACAACTTTTTTCAGTCTGTATATTAAATTTACACAACTATGTTAACAAATTAATTTAAAATGAAATCCACATACACACAATACAAATTTTAATGTTTTTAAACGCTTAACAAACTTGTCTGTAAGTAAACCTTGACACATTTTAGATTTTCAACTTTTGAAATCACCATAAACTTGTTTTATGTAAACCTGGTACATTTCAGAGTTTACCAACTACATGAACCTGAGAATATCTCAGTGCTTCTTAGTGACTTGTATTATGTAAACCTGTGCACATTTCAGTTCATTATCAAATATGCATGTTCTTCTTCATGAACAGCAACTGATCAGCATGCTCAGAAGTGAGCACACTTCTCTGAGCGGTGATTAGCACAGGTATGAGTCTCATGCATCCCTCTTGTTTGTTCATGTAGGAGTTCTTTTTCCACTCATTATAAATAAACAGTATATACAGTTGTGATGGGTGGTATACCGGTTCACAATGAATACCGGTGTATATTTTCGTTATGATATGAATGTTAACATACTGCCATACTGGTGAATCTGATTACACAACGTTCTGAACGCTATGCTGCGCTGCACAATGCTGTTTCAGACGGGACCCTTTTCAATGTTGCGCTTCTAATCAGGCATGGAGCGACTGCAAGGCGTGGTGAGGGTAAACAGTGCTCTGGTGTTACGTTACGATGAAGATGGCCAGGATACATGGTAGTTCATGACTTCATCCATGGATGTCAAGATGAGCAACTGGAAGGCCGCTGAGATCCCGGAGATCCTAGTGTCTCTTTGGCCTCTTTAGCTGTCAGCTTGTTGTTGTAGCGGCAAGCTACTAACACTCGCTACTTTCAAATTAACAGCCCCCCCCCCCCGCTAGGAACCCAGTTCTAAGCTCCAATCGGGTGCAATGAAAAGCTCTATTTTGAAGACAAATTCGACCTGCTTCCTGTTAGCCGTCAGTTGCTTGAGGCAGCTAACGCGAAGCGCTCTGCGGCACACTTCCTTTAATAGCAGGGGCCTATAATTAAGTAAATCTATCAAGTGTCGCCACATTTCTTCTGATGCATATATTGTATGTCACTGTTCGTGCCCAACTTCATGCTTCATGTCACATCACATGTTTATGCCTACCCCAGTGGCAGCTTTTTGGGAAAGAGGGAATATTAAACCTCCCTTTTAGATAGACAGGGCGGCAGAGTGCAGCCTTTACCTTGGAGAAAATGTGCCCCCTTTTCTATCTAAAAAGGGGCCAGTAATTCCTCTCTCAAACAGTAGGAAATGCTGTGAATACCTGATTATGCATGAAAAAAATACGGTCATATACCGTGAAATCGTTAGAATTTTGAAAAATACTGTGATATACATTTTTGGTCATACCGCCCAGCACTACCTTACAGAGTCATAAAGGACACGTGCTAGCTCTCATTGTTAAACTCTGTAGTGCTAAACACAGTGGACTACACCACCAAAGTCACCATCTGAGGCAGGTTCCTAATAGTAGCTACAAAAAGAAAGTTAAAGAGTGTCTGCAAAAACTGGAAAAGGACAAAGCCATTGACTGGCCATTATATTACAGACTGTACCCCAAAGAAGCCATCCCATGTATCTATGGACTCCCCAAGATACACGAGGAAGGAGCACCACTCAGACCCATCCCCAGCAAGAAAACTCAGTTACCTAGAAAATATCCAAGCACTTAACCAGTATCCATAGGTGTGATTGGCAAAGGACAAAAAAGGAGGAAAGTCTACAGCTCCACTATGTCTCTCCACATTTATTTTGTCCCATTGTTGGCTTCAGCTAAGAAAGAAATAGTTCGCCCCACACATCCAAATTCTTAGAACACAGTGTTTCCCCTAGATTTTTTTGTAGCAGCTGTTCTCTAAGTCAGTAACTTAGCAACAATACGGAGGTCCAGGGGCATCCCCACCTGGAAGAAAATTTTGATAAATAACCCTTTAAATGGTGACTACTGGTGAGAATTTGAAAAAAGAATTTCAGTTACAGAATCTAAGACATGAGACAAAATAGTGTAGAAGCTGACATTGCAGCTTGAAAATATGTTAACCTCTTGAGCATTAGATAACTTTTTTACCATTATTTTCTTTATTATTATAGATTTTCTATGGAAACACAATCTGTTTCAGAAGTCAGTGGGCCACATGACATGGAAGCTATTGAGAGGGAGAAAAAAAATATATCACAATTTCTGTATATAAATATTTGTATAAAATAGGGGAAGCATTAAAATATAAAAAAAAGAACTGTGTCTCATTTCTCCAGTTTACTAATACAGTTTGCTGCTGGTTTGGAGTCACTGGGCCACATGACACAGAAGATTTTAAAAAACTGCAATTATTTTGTATCAATATATTTAAGCTAAATAATTTAATGCCGGTCCCTAAATCAGTTTCCAGCAATTCGGCGTGAGGCTCTGGGAGGTGAGCTAACCGTCCTCCACTTAGTGGTGCTGAAAATCCAGCAGCAGAATGCATGTAGGGGAAACACTGACACATCTGATAACCTTCCGCAACCATTGCAGGCTCTTTGGTGGCGCTCTGCTTTGAATGAAGTGTTGTCATGACAGATGAATGGACAACTTGCAGAGTGATATATGAGTGAGGCACAAAAAACATCAACAGCGGTGGCTGTTCATTATGTTTACCAATAACCAAAAACCAAACCAAAAACCCAAAACAAAACATTTCATGATTAGAGAGAGCATTTTCAGGTCAGAAAAGCCAGATTTCCAGATTTATCGGGAAGAATCACAGCCCTGAGTATCTTAGCTCCTTTGATCCGTAACACTTAACATCACATGAAACCTTAAGATGGTGTCCCCAGTAGTGGCCGGTAACACATTCCTGTCCCGCACTGCCGGCATTTCCATTCACACAGACGTCGTCTGTTCACACAGATAATGTCTGTGTGAATGTTGTGGCTATGCTACTACCTCTGGTCTGGGCGGAAAGAAACTGTCCCACTTGCACCACTGTAACTTTCATACCGATGGCGAGGCGGAATATCAGTGCAAGTTTCCTGACGTGAAAAGGCAGTGTAAATGGGGCTTAAATCGACAACATGCTGCCTCATCATTTGAGAGTTGATACTACACATAGTGAGAGAAAAGAGACTCAGAAAAGCTGAATCAGACACATCTGTTCTTCATCATGGCTGTAGCATTTGTGTCCTATACATATATACTCATCACCCATGTCTTGCTGAGTAAGTCCTCTTTCTCATACATCTTAACTCACCTTACATTTAAGACTTACAGAAAATCTTAGCTTATTTTATTGCAATTGCCTTGCTCTCCTGAATATACACTTGTTTGTGAATCAATGCTGCTAAGAAATGTTTAAGCTATGACTACTGCACTGGATGCACACTATAAATGTATGTAATTTATACCATTTTCATATGAAAACTTTGTTCGCTTAAATGTGAGTTCAAGTTTATGATTAAAAACCTCTTCAAGCTTGCAGCATGAAGTGAAATCACTAAGATATTTCCTATCCCCAGGAGAAAACATGGATCTTCTTGTTTCTAAAATGACAAAAGAAGAGCAGAAAGCTAAGAGGTGTATTTTCCAAAAACAGAGCCACAGCCTCGGCCAATAGGACTGGCATTTGTCTTAAGATAACTCAAATATCTTAGGTTCAAGTGATAATTCAAACTATTGTTTTCTGCTTCTTGTCAATGCCACCTGAGACTTAAGAGTGGTGCGCTGGTTAAATTCATGAGCAAAATATTTTCAAGTCAACCCGACGGTTGCCACAAACTTTGTATTGGCTATTTGTGCTTCTATTCTACCTACAGACAAACGGTGAAGACGTAAAAATAAAATGCCTTGTCTGAGCCTCAAATTTTCTCCTAGCGCTGCAGCTGTATGGCCATGCTGCCATACATGTGACAAGGAATGTGGGGTTGGTCTATATGAAACATTCTTACTAAATAAAGGCAAACTCGTATTTCCATATAAACTTAAGTAGGTCAAGAAAAACAAAGGCAAATTTGAGACGCCTTGACCAAAATGTCGATATTCTCTGCACCGCAACCATAAGATGATATCCATAAACAAAGCCTACTGAGTACCCATCACTGACTCCAGCTACATGGCTCCCCGTTCGCTCCCGTTTGTTGGCTTGTGTTTGAGTATCATTTGATATTTTTACTCACTAACACAAGACAAAAAGTGGCTCTGCACGGACAACTGACTCTTTTAATTTTACGGATTCCAGCTATCTATCTCTGCAATTAATAGACAGACCCCTCATAATGATTACATGCTAAATCTGCAGGGCTGGGCTACCGCTAACTAGCTACCACAGAGCTAACTATTCTCCATAACGCTAAAATTAGAGCCAAAATAACCTCATGATTTAGACTGTGTTCAGGCTAATTTCAGAAGACAAACACGAATAGGCAGTTTCTTCGTGTCAAATTAACTATTACAGTTCACGGTACAACAAGCTAATATCTCACATACTGCGAGGGGGTCGTGAGTGCAATTTGTCTCTGAGACAGAGGGAGAAACAACAACAGAGAAAGAGCCGACGCGCCGAACTGCTGAGCTGAGCTCTGTGCTGTACCAACCCTATTTCCAGACCTTACACCGTTATAAAATAGTGTCCGAATTGTCATAATACACAAATACAGACAAAAAACCCGAATTATTCCTGACCTGCAATAAATTTTACTGTTTCTGTACTTACATTTTCAGTTGGCAGTACGAGCCGATCCAGCCAGCGCGCTTGGGCGAAGGCAATATGGCGGACGCACAAGAAGCGGTGTGGTCTGGGAAATGTATGCGCTATGCTCGTTCGTGCTCAGACTAAATCAACAGGCAGCCTGTCTTTATATACAACCTTCAGTATAAGATAACTTTACGTGACAAAGACACCATCTCAGCTCTGAACCAGAGCGCCATTATGATAAATCACACACAGAAAGATTAATCATGCAAACCGATGAATGCATTGCTTGGCAATGGCACGGGGGAAACAGGATGTGTTAATTAGCAGACTGAAGTGAGTGAAATAAAGTATAAGTAGAGAAGATGGGCGATCTTTGAAATATGTTACATGTTGAGTCTCTTCACTGCTCCTTTGTTAATTCTGGTTCTACTAGTGCCGCTCAGTAATAGATGTTGATCCAAGATGTAGCTTTACTAGAAGACAGTGGTTCCAGCTCTAGTGTTGTCTCTTAGAAGTTGATTATTGGTATAAGTGCCAAAAAGAAGGCCATGATTGCGGTGATGTGCATGTTTAAAATTGGTTTCGGAAGTTTTTGGAAGGTCCATAAAACTGTTCTTTTCACTCCACCATTACAAGTTGGCAGTTAGGAACACTGTGTCATCACTGTTAAAACCTCTAGTGGGATCAAGTGGTAATAACACTGATTAAGATCAGGTTGATTAAAATGATTGGACTGAGAGGGGATCAGCCCCTTAGCAGGGCTTTCACAGCTGACATAACCGGTAACTTATCAGACAAAACCTCAAGTTGAAAAACGTTTTTTAGATATTGACTTGGAAGCTTGAGGTCAACAGGAGAGTGGGACAACTGCAACTGTCTTCATCACTGCAGGTAGAGTCAGAAGATGCCTCTCCATCATCAGCAGCCTTGTCATGATAGAAAATCTGTGGGTCATTTTTTAAACATGATATCACATGCATGTAACACTATGAACATCACTACGTCACCACAAAACACAACATTTCATCAAAAGGTAGCAGAGATTCACACTTCAAATGAACATAACTTAGACTTAGACAACTTTATTCATCCTTTTGGGAGGTTCCCTCAAGGAAATTGAAGCTCAACGTCACACACAGCACTTTTACACACATATAGAGGATCAAGAAAGGAGAGACACCAAAGTACCTGACACCCATATAAAGATATAAAACCAAATATAATATTCTATACATAGATATATAAATGTGCAAGAAATATACATACGTACATATAAAATATACATGTAAACATACATATAAAATATACCTATAAGTAAATAAATAAAATAACACTGTAAGAATAGAAATATATATATATGTATATACATATATACACACACACACACAAAACTGTACAGAGGTACACCGTATTTGTTATGGCTCTGTTATTATTGTGCATGGTTATTGCACATGGTTATTGCACATGGTTATTGTATTGTTTATTGTACATTGTGTTCATGAACAGTCTAGCATGTCTATAGTTACAGTTGGGCAGACCTCTCCTCCCTGTCCCTCAGTCTCTCTGTGTCTCTGTTCGCTGTTCGCCTGTGCACCGTCCTCCCCAGTGAGGAGTTGAACAGTTTGATGGCACAGGACACAAAGGGTTTTTCAGTCTGTCTGTCCGGTTCTTTGGAAGGAGCAGCCTGTCACTGAACTGGCTCCTCTGGCTGTTGATGACAGTATGCAGAGGGTGGTTGGCGTTGTCCATGATGCCCCACAGTTTGTTGAGGGTTCTCCCTTCTGCCACTGACATAAGAGGGTCCAGCTTCATGCCGACCACAGAGCCGGCCCGCCTGACCAGCTTCTCCAACCTTGAGAGGTCTGCCTTTGATGTGCTCCCGCCCCAGCACACCACAGCATAGGAGAGAACGCTGGCAACCACGGACTGATAGAAGATCCGCAGGAGCTTCCTGCAGATGTTAAAGGATCGCAGCCTCCTCAGGAAGTACATCCTGCTCTGAGCCTTCTTATACAGTTGCTTGTTGTTGCTCATCCAGTCCAGCTAGTTGTCCAGCCACAGCCCAAGATATTTGTAGGTCTCCACTACCTCCACCTCCTCTGCTCCTAACAGAACTGGTCTAGGTCTGGGTCTGTCCCTCCCAAAGTTAATGACCAGTTCTTTAGTCTTTGAGGTGTTGAGCTGCAGGTTATTTGTGTGGCATCAGATAACAAAGTTCCTCACCAGGCTCCTGTATTCCTCCTCTTCATCATCTTTGATACACCCCATGATGGCCGTGTCATCTGCAAACTTCTGGATGTGACACGTATCAGAGTTGTAGCAGAAGTCCGCTGTGTATAGTGAAGAGGAGGGGGGACAGCACAGTCCCCTGAAGAGCTCCTATGCTGCTGATCACAGTGTCAGACATGATGTCCTTCAGCCTGACATATTGTGATCTGTCGGTGAGTTTGCTGGAAATCCAAGCAACCAGGCAGGGGTCCACTCGCATTCTGATGAGTTTTTCCTGCAGTAAAATGGGCTTGATAGTATTGAAGGCAAGTCCAGATAGAGGATCCTGACCGTGCCACTTCCCTTGGCCAGATGCGAGTGAGCTCGGTGTAGAAGGTAGAGGATGGCATCTTCCACACCGACATAACAACTCAACATAATATAAATGAAATCATTTTGTCTTTTCCCTTCTGAGCCTCTGTGAATGGACTCAAAGGTAATTCTGTGTTCAATGTGTGTCAAATGTGCAGCCTGGTTCTGTCCAATAGAAGGCTTGGTTTTGTCCCGTAGAAGGCCTGGTTTTCTCCTCTAGAAGGCTTGGTTCTGTCCTATAGAAGGCTTGATTGACTTGGCTGTGTCCTATAAACGGCCTGAAGGCTAATCCAGAAAGGAGATTCAACAAACTCTGAGCCTAACTCTGACCTCTGAGTTGACTTGCCCTGTGAAGTGAAACTCTGAGTTTAAAGTTCCAGAAAAGCTGATCTGAGTCAGGTAAATCGACTCTGAGTATGTTAACTCTGACTTGAGCTTGTGCCTGACGACTAGTAAAATGCCATAATCCATTGAACTCCGATACTGTGATTCACCATGGCAACAGGGGAAAAAACGGGAAGCAGACATTTTCTGGGGGAAAAAAGTAACCTGGCTGCAGCCGTAATTAAAATCACTGACAGAGTTTTAGCTGTGGTCTTCTTTTCATTTTGAATTTAACGTCACTTTCTCTTATATTAGCCTTTGAGGAGGTGGTTGAATGTTGTTCAATGTTTTGTTTTAATTCATTTTATTTTAGGCTATTCTATTTAATTTAAATTGGCTGAAAATGAAATATAAAAACAGTCTCACGATGGCTCCTCACTTTGGTTCTATTTAACATATCAAACAAAGTAAAAGTTTATTCAGTGGATATTTTAACTTGTAGTAGCTTTTACCACCAACAGATAATGTTTAACACACATCTGTGTCCGAACATCCTGCTGAGTAGTTGAACATGATGTGGTGCTCAGCTCCACCACGTCCGACAGAGGCAGAGGAGCTGGTCCTGAGTCAGGTTGCTGGGTGACCAGAGGCTGAGGGCATCACTCACCCCTTTGAACCAATTTTAGAGGCAGACACACACTGTCTAAGGATTGAACTAGAACTGATTTAATCTTAGGAGCCGTCCACACCAGCCCGGTTAATTTTGCAACCGTTAAGTTGTGTTCCTGGTTTTACGTTCTTTACGCTTTTGGAACACTGAAACAGTGGTCTTTTGAAACCGGGGTCCAGGGTGAGTTTTTCTGCCAATTCGGGTTTCAGTGGTTGCGTGTGGATATGACAACCGCAAATATTTCCGTTGCTTATGTCAGAGCTGAGCACGTGCCTTTGTAAATATTGCGCGCACAGCAATGTAAACACAGAGTAATGACAGTTAGAAGGTGGTTAGAGGTTGTTAACGATCTAAAACTGACACTAGTTAACCAGCTCAGTCCAAACGATTCCCCCTTGCGAGTCGC
>JARJLU010013017.1:0-17771 GCA_030272975.1 Sparidentex hasta | reverse complement strand
TATATTCAGCCTTTTTATATATATATATATTCAGCCTTTTTATATATATATATATATTCAGCCGTGGATTAAAAGTAAGAGATTAATTGCCTTTGAACCCTTTTGGACCTTGATGATTGCCTTTTCTTTTGTTTACATACGAACATGCAAACTGGACTTTCGTTGTGTGGTCAGAGTTTAAGTTTAGGCTAGTAAACTAGTTGGTTATATTATGTTATTTGGGTTACAATACCTGCCCGACTTCTGTAACTTTAGCACAAACGTTCCTAAGTTATGTCAACAACTCACATAAACTTATGCATGAGTAAGTAAGAATTACTTACCGTTGACTTCTAGTTTTACACTGGACAGCGGCCTCCTGAATTTTCACTCCAACTTCTGCTTCTCTTCACTTGAGCTGTGACAATTGCTACAGCCACTGGAGTTCACCACCAAAAAAATAGATGTAAGTCTGGGTCATAATACGATGATTTCACTGTCGATCTATGTACATGGTTGTTTCTCCTGATGAAGACAGGCTGAGATATCCTTGGCCAAGGTCCACATATCGAAAAGCAGAAAATGTGCCAAAGAGAGAGCTTCATGCAATTAAAGGGGTGTGCCACTGTATATTTTGCAGACAATGTAAATCGAAAGTGGCTGACAAATGTTTTTTTCAATGACACCTTAGATTGTACATAATATTTACCATTCACAAATGACAGCTTTGTTAATGTGAAGCTGTAGGAAATACTGACAAGGACATCAATTATACATCCATTGAGGGTCATTGAAGTGATTCATAGGCAGAGAAATGATTTAGTCCTGACATGCACAGAGTTATTCACACTTTCCCTCTATGCTGATATTAGCCAGGAATGGTCTGTCCCTTCTTCAGCTTCTTCAGTCTCATTATGAACCCTTGTCTACAGATGATATAGATGCATTGCTCAGAGAGTTTTTCAGTTGTTAAAGGTGAAGATGAACATGTTTTAAGATTTTTCTGTGGCTGCACCTTTTTTAAATGACAGCCTTTTTATTGGTGTAATGTTCAGTGTCTGAAATATGTAATCTTTAATGAGCTCTTGCTCTTATTTCGAGCTTTCATTGCTCTTTTTGACTTCGCGCCTTAATTTTAGCTTTAATGTCTCCTTCTTCTAATCTATTAGCCATATAAAACCATGCACAGTTCTGCCTAGGGACCAGCATACATTATCACTGTTAAGATGAATTTAAAATGATTCTGTTACCAGTTGAGTGATGCCAAACATGCTGGCTTTACTTAGGTTTTCTTTAAAGTACTAAGTAAAATACTTATGATCTATATGCCCGCCTTCCTCCTCTCATGCTCGTTTTATTTCTGCCTCGAGGCTTTAAGTTGGATCAGTCCTTCTGCACACATAACACATACGACTATCTTTACAGTAATGATTTTCTAGTCCACTATATACTCTTCATCAGGGATGTTGTTTCAAGCTTCATCTCACCCATACATTTACATAGGAATACAAATATCATGTAATAATACCATCAATCATAATGACTCCCTAGCTGGGGGAATATGCGTTAAATGATTCCAGTGATCATCCTTGTGATGCTAATAACTCTCTATGAAGACAAAAGCATCAAGAAAACTGTCATCTCTTTGTAATAGTCTACTCTTTGCCTGTCTCTGTTACATTCAGAGAAAGTACATTTGCTGTAGAGCTGTAGAGACAGTCAGTCTCAGACAGATGATTGCGATGTCAGAGGTTGCAAGGGAAATTTTCTTTCTTAAATTGTGACATGAATTGTCCCCTACAAATGAAAGTAAAATATTAATTTTAACATACAAAAACATACCTAGATGAGCTACTCCATTTCCTGTATGGAGACTGGTATTCATACACCAGCACTACATTAGTACTTATCATGCCAATCTTGAATTGAATAAAGGTTGAAGTGGATTGTATCATATTATTCTGCTAGAAAATCAATGACCAGGTGTCCATGTATCAATATATCTAAAGAGAAATTTGTTCTAGACAAGCTTCTGAAAATAAATCCTACAGTCTCTCATCACAAATGTTTCTCATGTGTGCTTTTGCTCCAGCTGATGCAGTGGATGTCAGTAAAACACATTAATTCACACCTATCAAGAGCTGACAAATAACATGCATTAATATAAGTCATTATGGGAATATGGAGTTATAATTGTTTTGGGGCTTAACGACGATTCTTCCTGCTTCCCAGCTTGGGTTAAATCTCAAACCAGAGGCAGATTAAAATATACAAGTACAGTGGAAAGGTGAAAGCATTGGCGGTCACATTTCTTTTGAGGACCTCTTTATGGCTCTGTGGATCAGGGTGAAGTGGGAAATAAGCAATGTAAACGTAATGAAACACAAAACTGTGTCAGCCTTCACCCCATTGAGAGGCTTCTCCACAGAGACAATTAGACTTGTTTCAACACTCGTAGCTGTGATATGATGGCAGCCTGTACTCCCTTTTATTTTTACCGTCACATTCTTGCCATCAGTAGTCCCTCTACATTTACACATAGATTCCACTGATGATCTTGCTGGAGCCATTGTGGTTGTTTGGAGTTCTGCTCAATGGAAAAAAGTCATTTTTTATGGCGTGTTTGGTTTTAATGGCAGATACCAAGAAATGGTACTTTATTCAGAGTATTGGTCAGTCTGTATTTTACATTCAGTATTTAAAAGTCTCACTTCATTGTTCAAATAGCTCATCTTTAGCTAAAACAGTTGCCAGCAATTTACATATATTAGCCACCCTTTTATAGTCTGTACGTGAACGGATTAAGAATGAATAATTGTAGTTTCACATTGTTAAAAAGGTAAAGATTTGAAGACGCCAATACAAACTCTGCGTATTGAATCACCTTGGAAACACAGTTGAGATGAGCCCATTTCTCTGACAGCAGCCATCAGCCCTCTGTGATCCACTGCAATAATTGACGCTGCACTCACAGTGCTTTGCATTAGCGACAGTGCCCGTCACACAAACACAGACACGTATGCAAACACTGACACGCACAGATGTTCAGAATCACTTACAGTGTATGACCGTGTCGGCATTTGAAAGCCAATTAATGCGCAAGCAGGCACGTAATCACACCACCTTGTCAATAATAGGGCAGGTACCGCACAGATCGACATGACACCAATAGCACACATGGAAATCACGTGAATGTTTTACATGCGAACAGACAGGAATGTATTCCCAGACGACACAGCCTTTTCTTTCCTAGACAGCAGCACCTGCACCAGAGACAATAACATCACGTGTATCAACATTTCCTCAAAGGTTGAGTTTATTTTTGGTGGTCTAGTCTCTGAAATCTGCCACCTGAGGAGTGACTGCATTGCTTTCACAAGCTATCACTTAGTGATATGATATTGCACCACAAACATGAATTGTATAGGGTTTTTTTTGGTTTAATTTTAAGATTTTCCCCGTCCAATGTAAAACATCATAAAAACTCTCATAAGACCATTAAAGTTAGATTTTCTTTTTTTTATATTTGCATCGTTTTTTTCATTGGAAATGTTAAAATCAGGTTAATGTTATATTTGTGACAGTACTTGCAATTTATAGTAACAGATACAGAACCACCGGGTGACTTTATTGCATTTTACACTGATCATTAATTTATATGGTTATTCAGGTGAAATTATATATTGAAATTGAATGAAAAACAGCACTGTTCTGCATTTTTAAGCCTGGTTACATGCATTATAACAGTATCTGACATATTCAAAGTTAGAAAAAATTGGCACCAGCATTGCATAAACTGTACTGTACCTGTAATAAATTCTTCACACATTCTCAATGTGAAGAAAAGAACTGGTTGACAATCACTATTGTTCCTGTAGACTTGATAAAGTATCACCCTCAACAGTTGTACTGCTGATTGAAGAAAAGGAAAGGAAAAGACTGCGCCAATAGGGGAAAACCGCACACTGCTCAGGACTACTGGGGCAGTATTTAAAGACTACACCCTCAGCTAGCCTTGAGCCAATTTCATGCCTGATATCCTCAGAGTGAGGGACTGCGACAAAGGGGTATTCCACCCTGGCAGGACAGGCTTGGCCTCTGGGACTCAGAAGCCTCTGACAAAAGGCTCTCTTCCAGCACACAGTGTCACTATTTAACGGGTCAGGAGGAAAATCAAATCAGTGTACTTGTTGTCTACATACTTGAGAGCCACATATCGATTACTGCAGTCTTGAAGATTAAATCCTGAGAAAATGCATTATTCAACAAAAAATTAAGAAGTGCTAGAACCTGACTTTGGGATGAAAACAAAAAATGCTCGAGAGGCACCATGGGGGTGTCATCACTTACAATACTATCGTAATGTCTTGCATGATCCAGCTAGACAACTGGATCGCAGTCTATCGGAGAAATGACAATGACAGGTGATAGTGACATAATTAATCACCATAAGCTGCTTCACATATTCGGCAAAGCTTTCTCATTTATTGCAGAAAAAGCATGTGGTTTAGCCATTTCTTAGCTGCTGATTAGCGAGTATCAAAATGACATCATTAAATGTTAAATGTTAACCATGTTTGCATGATGCTCATGATTGTCGTAAAGATTAAAATCATTAAATGCAGTCCGGAAGGAATTGACATACATCAGGTTTCCAGGTTTCCATTCCCTTAACGCATCCACATCTTCTTCACATGCATATTCTCCTTGCAGCTCAGCCCCTCCCACTGAGAGGTAAGGAGAGAGAAATCGAGGAAACATTTTTTTTTTTAAAAAATGAGACGCCTTGAGCTGCATCTCCCCTCAGTTCGCTTTAACAGCGTTTCATTGAACCTGCATTCTGAATATTGACTGTTACTGCTCAGTCAACGAATGCGCATGAACTGTTTCTACTGGCAGCAGTGTTTTTGTTTGTATCTGCAGTGGTTAATATTCTGTTTGTTCATTCATTATTAAATCATCCAGGTTGTGATTAGAATGTGTAAGCATTTGTAGAAATAATTTAGAAGCATTCATATTTTAGGAGAAGAGGGAATTATTATCATTGTCATTATGAATATATCTCACATCAAGGGGATTTTTAGCCCCACATGTGACTCAACAGGGATGACGTTTAACAATTAAGATGTGTTTGTTGCTCATTAACAAGACACTTTCCTCTCCAACTATTATATTATTCACAGTACAGATTAAAGGAGGAAATGATGGTTTGATTTTGGCTCCGTTGTTAATCAGACCTACTCTTATGTATAATTTTTTTTATAATGTGCAAAAATGTAAGTCTTAATTCAGAACTGCACAAACATCAACTATTTAATAAAACTCTGTTTAGTTTAGAAAGACTTCTGATATGGCCACTGAACAGCAACATCTATCAGTTTTCTCAAAGATTTTATAGCCCACAAGGTAATTATTCATAGTGGCATAGTTATCATGGATTTTTTTATTGTGAAATTTGCATTATCAATTCTTAAATGAAATATTCCTAGATTTGTTCATTTGCAGCACATGCAATTAATGGGTTTTGTTGGCCAAAAAAGAAACACATCAGGAGTGAATTACTAGCCTGGCATTGATGAATGTGCCTTTGTTTCATGGGATAATTAACTTGGAGCAGATGTTTTGTGTTATTGTGTAAAATAATTTGATAAGTCACAGTTTGTACTGTGACGCGAGCCACAGTGTTTGTCCTGTTGGGCAGATGTTTCCGACTGCTGCGATCTGGAGGTCGTGAAGGACACAGAGATTGTGATTCACAGCACAAAAAACAGGTTTGCATTCCTGCTTGGATGTGTTTAGAGAAAGTTTAAAAGAAAAGGTATTATTAAGTGACCAAATAACAAGAACAAAATAGGCTTATGCTTGTTGTAGCTCCTCATGAAAGTAAAAATCTTGGAAATTTTGGACTATGGAAATAAGGTACAAAAGATATTTTATGAAAGGTTACATCAGAGGGTTCAGCGTAAAAGCCAAAAAGTCAAAAAGAGATCAGCTTTAATTCATCAGTGTTTATTGATTCAGTGCACTTTGTGGAGCAGGAACAGTGATGAAAATATTGTAGTCCTGAAACCTATCTGTTCAAGGTTTCAATAAATCAGCTTTATTTTCTGACCCATACAATGTTTGAAGGGATTCAGGGTCATGAAACCCAATGAAAATGATAATAATTCAATTAAAATGAGAAAACACTGGAAGTCTGAGAATGTGTGTTATTAGTGCTGTAGGTAACGGCTTGCTGCACTAAAGCAAATAAATTGAAAAGACACTTCCATTTCAGCTTGTTCCTCAACTGCCATCATACAGAATAGAACAGAATTATAGATTTGCTTTTGCCCAATATTAAGTTAGTGGAAGAAAATGACAGGCTCTCTAAAAAGCTAACCACTGTGCGCGTCGGCAGGAGCAGCAAGGGACGAGTTACTAATAGGTTCAGCTTTAGAGATCCCTGTCATTAGTGGAAATGCGCTCCATTTGAGCAGCAGAGGGCCTGCCTTTTGGCATGAGGAACAGCTTGGAGTGTGTTCAGGAATAAATCTGCCAGTGGGAAGACTTTAATTAGTGGTGTAAGTTGTCCAATTAACAGGTAACCAGAAGATTCTTCCCTTGTATGGTGACTCTAATGTGCTGAATCATGTAGGAAAGTAAAGTTAATAAGATAAGCATATAATCAGAAACAAAGGAGATGTGATTGAGATGATTATATATCTCTTACTTTTAGATGGTCAAGTTGCATTTCTCAGACAGGAACATGGTTCATTGAACTTAGAAAAATGCTCTGCATCTCCCTTTGTGGTGGTGGTAAGAAAACATGTGACATGCAGGTGATTGCAACCTCTTTCATCTCTTGCAGTGTTGTTCTCTTGGCAACATTAGAGACCATAATACTGTTGGTGCACTGGGCAGGAAAATGAGATTTCTTCTACTATAAGATAAATAAGAAAATAAGCAGATGGTCGATTTTAGAAACCATAATGAACTGTATGGGAAGGCTCTACCTTTGTTATGTGTAAAATGATCATACATAATACATTTTGTATCAATCATACCTGTATCATTGTTAGTAAGGTCAGATTGTTGTATGAGTAATGTGTAAGGTGGCTGTAAACTTCACCTCACTCAGAAACATGCTCCCACTTTTTTGTAATAAGTCTTTATTTCATCATGGAGTGCTCTTTGTCACGCTTTAAAAAGTGTCAAGTTTCTTCTTAATTATTTGCTCTGTCAGCACAGTCACTCAACACAAGTTGACATTTTGAGTCAGGCGTACTGACAGTTTAACTGAATGAATGGATGCGTGCACAGTTAATGCTTGTTAATTGAGAAATGTATTCAGAGTCTGGGGATTCTGTGCTAAGGTAATGATCTGTTGCACATTTTGCCATTAGCCCAATAAATCTCTGTGCCACTAGTCATTAAACTCAACAGCAAAGTGTTGTGAAGTGGCGAAAGTGAATTTCTTTATGGCAGCATGCTTTAATATTCACCTCTAGTGTATGGAGACAGAAAAAGACTGCTGCTTTCTCTTTTGGGTTTTACATTGAAGAGATATACAAATATTCATACTGTTAATTTTGAAACTTTAATTTCTACTAATTGTTGGATAAAATACAGATTAATATCCATTTTCAAGTCAAACTGCAACATATTGTACATACTTGCTGTAGGTAAGCAAAGCCCCTATTCCAGCAAAGGTTTGTGCCAGAAGTGACATATCATGAAGCCATGTGTAATGAGTGGAAAAACTCCTCAGGACATGTCAGAAAGTTGTCATTTTGTGCCCGATTTGTCTGTGCATATTTTCACTTTAAGGCTTTTATATCCACAGCTTAGGTGATTGTTTACATTCAAAACAAATCTGAAGAATTTCATAGCCCTTTATAGACCAAAGAAGCAAAATTACTGTTGTAGTTTATGAAGTTGTTAAAATGAAAACGCATTGTTTACAAGCTAAAAGTCAAGGCTGTCAAACATGACATTTCCGTTACAACCTCCTTAAATGAGTACAATTATTTTCAAATGGATGAAAACAACACCATAAATGGCTGAGCTAATGCTAAAAAAGATAGAAGCATGTCTGAGGTTTGGATTCCACAGAGAGCAATTCATATTTGTGTCAAAAGCAGGCCATTATGGTGTAAGGGTCTGTGACTCTGGCACTGAGCTGTGCTTTTGGTGATGAAGGAGGCTATTTGCTTGTAATGTGTCTTGATTTGCATGAATTCTTCAGTGACTGAGATGAAAACTCGGAGCACTCAGCTCAAGAGACATGCTGTAGGTGCAAAAAAAAAAAAAAGAATAGAAGTGAATATCAAATACAAATGGCCCTTGAAACACAAACTTAGTGAAAGTGAACTGGTGTGTTGGAAGTCTTCTTCTTTTGCTTATGTATACATAACTGTGCAACTGCAATGTAACCGTTAACTATTAGACTAGTACATTTTAGCATTTAATACATATTGCATATTTGATGCTGCAGACCCATCTGCACGACTGACTGTCAATTATAAGGAATTAAAATATTTATAGAAATGTACTGAGGAGCAGATGAGGGCCTAGCTGGTGGACACTGCACTGACAAATCTGCAAATTAATTATAAAACTCACCCATTCCATCAAAATGTCTAGGGAGCTACTAAGTGATGGGTTTCTGGTAATTAGTAAGTAAAGATGTGAAGTATTGGATCACATCCTCTACAGTATATTGATCCTACAGAGACTTTCTACATTAGACTGAAGACTCACTTATGGCTGAGGGGGAAAGAGAGCTGAGAGTGAGATTCTATACACATGCAGGGAACATTTGGCTCAGTGGGTATGATATGTGTTGTGTGTATGTGCATACATATACGGTCAGTGTGTGCATTTGCAGGGATGGTAATTGTCTCCAATGAATCTCTCCTCTGCCTGTCACAAGCTGTACTCATTAACACTCAAAATATCGGTCTTTGTGTGTGTTTGTGTGACTGTGTGTTGGAGCGGGTGGGGGTGAATTAAAGACACACGGTGTTTGTTATAAGCCATCTTCATTCTATGTCAAAGGCTCACACATTTACACTCCAAACATCTCTCTCTCTCTCTCTCTCTCTCTCTCTATCTATCTATCTATCTATCTATCTATCTATCTATCTATCTATCTATCTATCTGTCTGCAGTACATGGGAACCCCCTTGTATGATAGGTAGATGTTGCTAAAGGATGCAAGTCCCCTCTTGGCATTTTCTTAAAATAAAATGAAAAGAATACATTTAAAGTAATAGTTTGATTAAAGACCTTTAAAAAAAGCTTTTCTGTTCTTTTTTTGTCTTCAAAATGACTAGAAACAGAGGTCCCCTCCTAGATAGTGGAGACATGTAGTGCCCTGTTGGCAATATTAACATGTATGTGTGTGTGTGTGTGTGTGTGTGTGTGTGTGTGTGTGTGTGTGTGTGTGTGTGTGTGTGTGTGTGTATGTATGCATGTATGTGTGTTTGTGTTTGTATGTGTGACCATGACCAACATTACTGCTTTGGAAACCACTGAACGGAGTTATAACAGTGTCCTCTCAGTGTCCTAACAGACAGTTGAGTACAAAATGTAAAGCACTGGTAAGTTTATTTATTCTCCAATCAGGGCCCTTAACCAAAGCACTGGCTTTGTTCACGAGTTGGTAATCGGGCGCTAGAGGCACTCAGTGTGCATGCTGATAACATGTCAATTGCATCCAATCATATCAGCTCCCCTGATCCCTGTTAAAAGCTCTCCCCAACCATTATGACCAACTAACACTTCAGGGGATGAGGTTAGGCTGTTCTCTCCTAAGAAGAAACAAACATTCATATCAGCGTAGTATTTTTTTAATCCATAAGGGGGAACATGTCTTCCTCACCTCTCTTCACCTTCAAAGCAGAATCATGGTATTTTACTACATTTTAGGAGGCTAGGCTTCATTAAGCCCATATGGCCATTCTGATTTAGTTATTTTGGGATGTTCAAGGGCAAAATCTGGAGAGACAAAAGGAAAGAAACCTGTCCTGTTATTTCTGGGGTTGCAGGTGCAGAACATGAAATGTGTCCTTTTCAGCAGTTATGAGTCGCATCTTGACAGTTCAATTTGTTCTGCAAACGGCTGCCAAAAGACTAAATTGTGGGCTCAGGTCTTTTTTTGGCTTGCTCAGTAGTGATCCTTGTCACTGTCTTGGACACTGCACGTCGTGAGCACTCTGTTTCTCCTAAGGTCTCACAGCGATGTTTGCTCTATTCCTCATCAGACCCATATTTCCAAGCTCCCTTCTTTTTCACCTTCAGCCAGGGAAATTGGATGTTGAAAACCTCTGTTTTAGATCACATTTAAGAGACAGGTGGTGTGTTGAAAACAAAATAGGCAAGGCAATAGGCTTTTTCTCTTTGTTCAACCTGCAGTACCTTGAGAAGCTGTCAGAGCTCTCATAATACAGACTTTATTTGTATCCTTAAAGAGGATAAACATATTTCCCGTTTTCACTTTTTAGATTAACCTGAGAACCTGAATTTTTTTTTTTCTCGCCATTTTCGCCCTTGTAAACTGCTATTTATTGTAAGTTTGCAAGTGTCTCAGTAAATATGATGACATACTGACGGAAACTTTTACCCAAAAGTGTAAAGCTTCCCCAAGAATGCAGTACTGTGTCATGAGCTTGTAATATGTGAATCCTTCCAGCAGGCCCAGCCCATCAGTAACATCCCTGAATCCAGAACAGGATTAGTCCGCTGCGCTTATTATTAGTCCGTCAGACTGACTGCAATGAAATTCAATAACACAGAGGAAGAGACGGGGCGGGGGAACTATGAGGACCACAGCAAGTACATCATTGTAACAATTAAGCACATTGTGAATATATTTACACACCTTTTCAAAGAGAACTAGTGATCTGAATGAAATGAAGTTGATTTTCTTTTTTCTTTTTGCATTTTCTGAGGGGAGCAGTGGAAGCTATCCACTGTACGTCTGAGACTGATCAAACTTTACACGGGCAGGATGAGATGTTCACATTCAGTTTTCCTTGAGGCATTTTATTAGGTTTGTTATGATGTTACTGCAGTCCTGAGTATGCCTTATTTTTTCTTTGTGGTGAACAAAGTGTCTGTGAGTTTTCTGGGGCACTCGCTGTGGAAAAAAATATGGATGCTTTCAGCATTGGCAGAACTAGCCTAAGTATCAGAGTGACATAATAACTGATGCAGCGGCAGCACTTTAAAGGCTTGAGAAGTGGTAATAGTGTTAGAATTATCTATCTTAATGAATGAATAATACCTGTTGGTATAAGATAGAGGAATGGTGTTCTTTTGCCATAGAAGACGCTAGTTCTGGCCACATTTGCTGGGTCGACGACACTGCGGCATTAGAGAAGCCACGCTGGCGGTGTGAATGGTGCCTCTCGTGCGTGTCAAGCAAGGCTGCAGGTTCGTCTATAGATTCGGAGTTTTGCCTGTTTTTGCTGTGACACGTGCGGTTCTTTACAGAAACAGACCCGAAAGCGACCTGTAGACAGTCATACCAACATCATAACAGCCTTTTACTCCAGTTTTATGTCTTTATCTGTAGAATCCGCAGAGACATGAAGAGAGTATATGCAACAGGTGAACAATGATGTGCATTAACTTGAGAGAACCTGCAGGAAATTTCGACAGAGTGACACTTTTATTTCATTAACTCAACATAGGATCATTCGTGGACTTCTTTTAGCTGTTTTTAAGATGGACATTATTATCTGTTGTATCTTCACGGCCCACTAGCTGCAGATTGAACATTGCACACAGGAATGTAGGGCTGGGCAATATGGCTGAAAAATGTATCACAATATAAGTGTTTCATATCATTCAATGTCTATAATTATTGATTTTTACTTAATAAGAACACAAGGAGGGTCAAGTACATGAATAAGATTCTTGTATCCAGACTTCTCAGTGGTTCTGAGGGGTAGCAAGTCCTTCATTAAATGATAGGCCACCGCATCTGTTATTTCCTTATAACGTTTTATAAAACATTTTTGTCGTATTGCACTGCTGCCGAGAATTTGTCGTATTGCCAGACTTGGTAGGGACAACGACCCTGCATAGTTTCCAGACAACATTGGTCTGACTCTTGTCAGACTTAAAATATCTAAAATACTGCCAAAAACTGGTGACGTGACCTTTCTCCTTTTATTCCCATTCTTCCTCTCACGCTGTCGCACTCATTCTCTCTTTTCACTCCATGCTGTTTTTTTCTTAAAGCAATTATGAGGCACGATGGCCCGATGAAAGTGCTACTGTGCATGTCACTCAACAGGTTGTTGCTATGTTACCAAAGAGCAAGTGAGTTTGTTCATGCTACCATCCTTGCGTAGCTGGGCCGGGAGAGGTCAAGAGGCTAAAGCCCTTCCTCTGCCTACATCCCCAGAATGCCTTGCGATTATGGATTGGGGTTTTCTTCTTGTTTTTTTTCTAACAGAGTTCAGTGAAATTATCAAACATTCTATTGAAGTATTTTCTATTTATATTGATCACGTGTCTATAGTGATGGATATTGCTATCGTTTTATCGACCAGCCCTACAGGAATGCCCGCATTGCATTATTCTGTCAACTTTAGAGGTTTTTGAGTTATTCTTCCTCGTAGCAAAAATAATAATAATGATGAAAAAAATAATCAACAACCTTTTCAAGTTATGCACATTCTAAAGACTTATGCAGCCTTCAAACCAAGGCCAACCCCCTTTGTGTTCTGGAAAATATCTGTTCAGTTGCCTGCAGTGTTTTCGCAGAGTTTTTGGTTTGCTCTCGTGTTATTTGAGGTTTAGTAATATTCTTTTATCAGCCTTAACTTTCTTTGCATAGTTTGTCAGAACAGGTATTTTGAATTTAGTTTTGAGTATTTTGGCAGAAACTAGATGTTTTTATTCCGCTCCAAACTTCTTCCAGTGGTCCTATACCTTCACAAGATTTTGAAACTTGTGTGAAAACTTCTCTTGAATCCTCTCTTTCCATTTCATTTTTTTCCTCTCAAATTTTCTTTTTTCTGTTGCACAATGCTTTTTTTTTTATATGTTGAAGTTGCATTTTCGGGCGGCTGTAGCTCAGCGGGTAGAGCAGGTCGACTAGCGATCGGAGGGTTGCTGGTTCAAATCCCAGCTCCGGGCAGGGCTGAGCTGCATGTCGTAGTGTCCTTGAGCGAGATATTGAACCCAACATTGCTCATCAGTGAGGGCCCTGCGATGAGCTGGCGACTTGTCCAGGGAGTACCCTGCCCTCGCCCTGAGACAAGGCTGGGATTGGCTCCAGCAGCAACACCCCGCAACCCCTTGGAAAGGGATAAGCGGTTACGGACAATAACATGACATGACAAGTTGCATTTTCAGCTATTCTGACCAAACACACCGTCATCATCTGCTGACCGTAATTATTGTATAGATTATAGAAGTGTTGAAATGGGAAAAGTCTTTCATTGATCTCTTTTTAATTATTCCCCTGCAAAGCGTGATTGCTCGAGTGCTGGTTATTTCGGGAGACTGAGATTGAATTTTTTGTGTCCTTTTGTCTGTCTCTCTTGTGCAGGGTGATGACGTCCTGACAGTCATCAAAATGAAAGCACAGTGGCCGGCCTGGCAACCACTTAATGTGTAAGTGATATTTCCTGATTATCATAATACTCTCCACACATCTGCTACAGACTGGGCTCCAGAGTTGTATCACAAATTATAAATAATTTTCATCATCTTCCCCTTTATTAAAACGCATCCAGGCACCTTCTACACAGTATAAAGTCAATCTTAAACTTGCTAAGGTCTCACTCTGTTTTCACTGGTCTTATTAAACCATTATGATTCATTCGTCATTCATTCATCAATTGTTTCGTGATTCAAAGTAAAGCTTTATTTGCAGGACAATATACATTTGCATTGCCAAAGCATTATAAATCACATAATAAGTACTAAAGTGATGCAACAGATGAGCAAATCGTAAAAAAATCATATTTGTAATAATTTAAAACATGAGATGTATGAAATATAGCACAATATCAGTCATCATGATTCAGTCCCCATTTAAGGTCTCGTACCTCAGTCTGTTCCCTTTCTCAGTGGCTGTGGCGTGCTGTTACATGTTTTGCTGATAATAATAGGCACTCCTCCTTCTCACCAAATATTTTTGGCACTTTTTGTGCTTCTAACAGGGTGCTAAAATCCATGAATATTTTTGGACATTTGGGGTAGTATGTTTCCCTTATCAGAGTATATGTTGGACATACACGAGAGAAGAAAGTGCATTCCAGTCATCATTTCTGAGGGGTCACAGTGATGGCACAGACTCCAGTCTCTGGAGTCTAAACTGTCTTCCTTTTTGCGCTCACGGAGGTGAGGCACCCAAATGTGTTGTTTGTTAGAATTTGGTTTCTGCTCTTTAGATTTTTAGGAATTTTCTGGTATTTGGCCATTCAAATCTCTGTTTAGTATTTGAGAGATTTTAACAGTCCCTTGTTAGGCTGGATTGAATAACCAGTCCAACCTGGGATAATTTTTACAAAGATGTCTCAGTACTTTATTCTTTAGTACCTTCGAGGTAAGGGAGATATATGGACAAAGAAAAGAAATGACATTGGTGGGCATGATAGTTATATCAGGGCTGATGGGGAATGGAACTTTTAAATGATGTATAAAAAGTGACACTTTTTTTGTTCTTTTGACTTCAAAGTAAAATACATGATGTAAGAGTTACATTACATACATTTCTGACATGATGCATGATTATAAACAGGATAACCTTTAAGACGTGTGAGTAAAAGGAGTTGTCTGTGAGTGAATGATTCACAGCAGACCAGTATCAGGGGGAGTCCGGGATTACAACAGCCTCCCCTTTAACAGCCAGATTTACTACTAATGTTGAAGTCCCTCTAGTCCCTCCTGCAGTGAATTTGTAATAGGCTGGACTTCAATCATTATTGAGTAACTGTGTTGGGTCTGTAATGGTTCTGTGATATGTATGTGCCTATTTCAATATAAAATGTGTGTTTGACATGCTTTGAATTTAAGGTCTGAATAAATCACTTATCTGCAGAGGAATGCACTCATTAAAAGGTGGGATGCAGAAAATGTTCAACACATTAAAATCCAAGAACAGTCTGTAGTGAATGAGCTGTGACATTCTCTACAACTGGTAAACCACTTTAGATGATTCTGCAGGTCTGAAGATTTTAAGGTGTCTGCACAAACAGTTAGAAGTTAGTCTCCAAATTTGCACCCAGAGCTTGCTGATCAGTGAAAAACCCAGCTTAAAGGTGTCCTGAAACTGCTGTGTACACCCCACTCGCAGTCTGTGTGTGCTCCTTTACTCCTAAATTCATAAAAGCCATTTAATCTCTTATTCATGAGAGAAACAAGGGGCTTGTTGGCTATACTCGCTCAGAAGATTTTCAGTGGTAGAAGCCTTAGTGGTGCGGTGTTGTTTCCTCAACCACAGGGCCCTGGTGAGGCCATGTGTTTGGTCTCCAGAAGGGACAAACGCAACCAAGAATAGAGGCAGTGATATCCACCAGGGCTTATTAAATTACTCTATGCTTATTGCGCGACCAATTAATTGTATCAAATGGTGATCGTGGGCAGCGCATGCAGGAGGTTGTCAGATCAATTTCAGCAGCTTGTAGTGAGGAAAGGGAAGGACATTTTGTATCGATCAGTACATGGTTGTGTCCTGACCACTGAAGGAGTCTACAGAGAGTTGAAAGAGTCTTTGGAGAGGTGATTAACTTTACAAACTGCTGCTGCATAAAAAAATGCATAAATGCATATTCATGTCAGCATGTTTCACGGTTGAGTGTATGTGTTTTTGTGTTACTGCTCCAGAAATACAGTGTAAATATGCATATATGGGCAGCTCAAGGTTATTTATTTATTTATTTATTTATTTATTTATTTGTATTTACTTCATGCATAGCATGAAAAGGCACCTTCTCTTGTACTCATATGTATGTATAGAAATAGTAGATTTTGCTGTCATTTAACACAAAAAGGGCAGTTTTCAGCTGAAGGATGCTTCCAACATGTTTTGCTTTGACATATGTGAAGGTTGAGAGACAGAAAGAAAACAGCAGTCATTTAGAATAAAATGCAAAGACTGGTATTAAAATATGCAGGTAATACTTTTTTAAGGTCAACTTTGTGGTTAAGAAAAACGTTTGTGTACTGCACCTTCATTCTGTCGAGTGAAGTGGCTCCTTTTACCCCAAGCTTTCAATTTCATTTGCCTATAAAGAGAAAGAAATGATTGCTGGAACAAAGGGCAAAGCAGCAGAGATGTAGCGTAAGATCAGAGGTGGGAGATGAGAAAAGAATGAGGCTGAAGTGCCAGCCATTATCACACATATTACAGCAGAGTGTCCGTGAGAGTGGCTCTCCTGAGACCCAGAACATAATAGTGGAACAAATAAACTTGAATACAGTGTGAATTTATATCCCAGAAAATAAGGTACACTAGACAGCTCCTGAAGAGATGTGCCAGTATGCAAAGAAAGGTTCTAAGGGTTGTATCGTAGACAACTGCACTTGTTTCATTTTCTTGTAGACGCTTCACCTCTCATCCAAGAGGTTCCTTCAGTTCTAACTAACTGGAGGGGAGTTGCAGGCTTTTAAACTCTGTGTGGGAGTGTCCTTACAGAGTCGTTAAGGACAAGTGTGAACTCTGAGTTTCAATGCATGTTTTATCGTTTTGGCCGATCGTCCACATGGACCCACCCCTCGACCTCTAGACTTCGAACTCTGAACCCCGCGACGTCTCACAACAACAACAATAACAACAGCGGACTACTGCATGTGTTCTTGTTTCTTGCAACTTACTCGCCTTGTTGTCGAATGTGAGTCGCAGCAGCAGTTCGACTTCATTTTTGGTCCACACAAATGATTCTGATTTCCTTGCACTATCCATTTTCGTCTTCTTCTTGTTGCGTTCGGTTTTTAACGTCTACTGTCTGTTTGTATACAGCGTGCAAGCATTTTTGGTGAATTTCAAGCGCCACCTATAGGCCTGGAATTTTAACTACAGCATCTTGAGTCGTTTTCAGTGGATCTCTTTGGACACAAATATTCTTAAAACGATGCTGAGGAAGACGGAGGGAAAAAAGTTTGTTTTGGTACATGTAGACCCGCCTCAGGGGCATTACGACCACTTGTGGGTTGTTGACCCAACCGGCTGTCATGTGGGTTGCTAAGGCTATGGGAGCCCTGGTGTGAATGGTTGTTAAGCTGTTTGGGGAGGGAACTCAGTGCTGTATTGTAGGTAGGTGATACGTAATGTCATAGGCTACCTCCTCTGTTTCAAAGATGGTCCTTCCAGTTGACTGAATAAAAGAAAGGAGAAAGGTGTTTTGGGTAACCACAGGTCACAGAGGAGCTCACATGCGCACCTCCAAAACTCTCAACAGCCTTTCGCAGATTTTGCACTTTGAGGAAGTTGATCACTTGATTTAGTTCCCTTCAAGAGGGGTGTTCGAAAGGGAGACACAAAGAAATGCACTGTACAACATATGAGTATGAAAGTAACTGTCACACCAGCGTATCTGAGTGATGCGTGTATATGTTCACCTTTGTGCAGCCTGGAGGCCTGGAGGCATATTATTTGGGCATGATACTCAAGATGCTGTTTGACTGGCAGGCTAACTAACAGAGCATTTCACGGTGTCACCTCTGCTGGCCAAGTGGCTCTATTGTCCTATAATAAGATATTAGGTGTATATTTTACTGTACAATACAGCCACGCTTATCTTTCAGAAGAATAAAATGACCTTGAAAAGGCTATGTGAAAAACAACA
>JARJLU010013016.1:0-40370 GCA_030272975.1 Sparidentex hasta | reverse complement strand
CTCACCGCGGGCAACTCCAGAATAGAAGAGAGTCCAGCCTCTCTCAAGGAGTTCGGTTCCAGAGCCCAGACTGTGCGTAGAGGAGAGCCCGACTATCTCTAGTCGGTACCGCTCAACCTCTCGCACCAGCTCAGGCTCTTTCCCCCCAGTGAGGTGACATTCCATGTCCCCATGGCTAGAGTCACCATCCGGGGATTGGGTCGCTGGGGCCCCCGCCCACGACCGCCACCCAAATCCCACTGCACCCGCCCCTTCTGAACCCTCCTGCGAGTGGTGAGCCCACAGGAGGGCGGGCCCACGTCGCTCCTTCGGGCTGTGCCCGGCCGGGTCCCGTGGGCAAAGACCCGGCCACCAGGCGCTCGCCTGCGAGCCCCAACCCCAGACCTGGCTCCAGGGTGGGGCCCCGGTAACGCCAATCCGGGCGACGTAAACATCCTCGATCTTGGCTCTGTCATCAGGGGCTTTTGAACCGATCTTAGTCTGACCTGTCACCTAGGACCTGTTTGCCTTGGGAGACCCTACCAGGGGCATTAAGCCCCGGACAACATAGCTCCTAGGATCATTCAGGTGCTCAAACTCCTCCACCACGATAAGGTGCCGGTTCAAGGAGGAGAATGTGAATGTTTTATTTTAAAAAGGTGAGTTGCAGCCTTCAAGGTACAGTATGTGCCAAAATGTTTTTAGACAGTGTTAAATGGCTCTACATTCTAATAGTTGTCATTGCTGTTGAGGATTATACTTAGGATTATACTTACTGAATAAAACTTATTAAAAAAAACTTATATAATACTTATATCTTACTGAATTTTATAAGGAATCCTTTGTGAGTTTTTATCATAGTGTTTACTGAATATGTGAATGTGAGATGGAGACACAAAAGACTGAATCTACCCTCTGTAGCAACGACCACTATCAGAATATGGAACTATTAACACTTAATGTACTTAAAACGCATTTTGTTTTGCTGGAGTCATTTCCTTTTGTTTTAATTTATGACAAGCACTTTGTTTTGACTGAGGTCCTTTGATTCATGCTTTTAAAATGCAAATTGTTTTGAATAAAAAAAAGCAGTATTTCAGTTTAGAATTAATTTTGAGTGCATGTCCCCTAGATTATGAGTTGAAGAATATAAAAAAAAGAGTGTATTTCCCACATTGTATGAGTAGAAATAATTAAAAATTTTGAGTGAATTACTCCCTAATTATAAGTTGAGGAATATCAATATTTATAAGATAACATTGAGATAATTTAACTGCAAATGTAATTTTTATTTTATGTAAACTTAAAACATTTAAAAACATCACTAAAATATTTCTGTGTAATCTGTTACAAAATAATTTTTGAGTTCTGTGAATTTATTGTCACACCGCGCTGAGGGATGTCCTGTCTTGTTTTTTTTTGTTTTTTTTGTCTTGTGCATTTGTTATTTTTTATTCCCCTGATTCCCTTAGGAGAACATTTTTCAAAAGCCTTGTGGATTATAGCTCTCTGGGTGATTTAAACAGATTTCATAGATCTGTAATTTCTGCTTTGTTTTTTTCTGTCGTTATGTTCATTTAATTAGTAGCACATGATCTCTGATGTATCTTCTGATAGTCTAGGTTGTCCTGAAAGGAAATATGTATTTAACTTGGTTGTGCATGCCAGGGTAGATGTTATCCAGCCCTTATTACAGGGCTCACAAGAGACAGGTTTTTAAAACAAGATTTAAATATTGATACAGCAAAGTCAAGAATTAGGGACTGGATTAGCATTCTCACTGGAAAGATCACCGCCGGGCATGGTTCATCATGGCCCTTGACAGGAAGTCAGATAGGAAGACTACACCCACAATCGGTCTCCCAGACAAATGTTCAACCAGTCAGCCTCTGGTGCCCAACCTGCAGCAAACCTGTGACTCCCGGTTCCGTCTCCTCTTCCCATTGCATCCATTCCCTCAGGGAAAGGAACATCCCATTCCATCAGACTGGCTGTTCCAGGTACCCACTGCCCCCACTTCAACCACCACTGTGACCAACCACTTCCGAGTCCATTCCCAGCTTCCACCCACTCTCTGTGCACCAATGACGTCAGGAACGCTGATGACATCACCGTTCCTAGTCCGAACCAGCCCTAAAATTTGGTCCTTCCTCTCTCACTTGCCATCCCTGCCATCCACCATTCCATTCCTCCATGACTAAATCACCCTAGACAATTCCCATAGTATGGAGCACGACCTCACTGCCTCTGATCATGGAACAGCATTTTTTCTTTTCTTTTTCACAGCTGATCAGTTTCTTGAGATTAAAGTCATGGCATCAGATTTGGAATCTCACCCTAGACCAATCCCTCTGTTTTCAGCCACCATCCACATCTAAACTCTCAGTTCTTCCATTGCAACATCACATCTCGGCAAACCATCTTGAAAAGCCCATCTCCTCAACTCCGATATCTGATGAGCCCATAGCCCAGTAAACCTTTCTGGGGATAATGAAGTGCTAATTGAGATGTACCCCCACTCTCAGTTTCAACCTCCCTGGCTCGCAGACGGTACAGAAAATCTTATATGACTCCCTCTCCTCCATCTCAGTCTTGATCCCCACTCCTTCATCCATTGATCTTGACCCCCTTTTCCTTTGTCCTTACACATCTCACCTCTGCAGACCTATATAGGTGAGCCTAACCATTTCTGACATTTCTGACAGGATGTCAGCCATTGAAACAACAACATACCAATAGGGCTGGGTATCAATCAAAAATTTTTGATACCCGTACCGATACCTTCACTTCGATACCAGTTCCCGAATGATCCTTTTTTCAATACCAATTTCATAATATCAATTCTAACGAAAAGAAAATTACATAACACATTACAATACAAATCTTGAGTTTTACTTTTCCGCTTTGGTATTCTTCCACTCCGTTAGGTGAGCTGTTTAACCAGCCGACCCAACTGATGAGCACATCTTTACAAGCTAAGCTTTATCTGTTACTGTCAATCTCTAGTTAGCTTTTGATTTAGCTAGCTACACAGCCATCAAATAAAGCTATACACTAATGTTAAGTTAGCATTACACACTGGAGTCCAGTGATAGAGATTTGAATCAGGTCACTTGGGCTCTGTAACGTCCACAGGCGGACTTAAATACTGAGAGGAGGATAGCTGTGGTCCACTTTGCAGTCAAACACGGAGCAACTTTCTGTTCTTAAATTGATTCCGTGCATGGCCAGGTGCTTCATCAAATAAGTCGTGTTGCCGGCTTTAGCAACAATTACTTTTTTTAGGGCCCCTGCCCCTGCATAGTCGACTGAGTGCTGGTCGACCAAATACTCATTAGCCGATCAAAATTTCATTGGTCGGTTGATCACAGGAAAAAACAAAAAACAAACAAACATTTGGAGCCATGTCTTGTCAAAATTAAGTCAAAATCTATGTGACTGGCGGCTGGCCTGTGTATAAAAGGCTGGAGGGCTTTTAATTTGAAGGTTCAGATACAGGCAGTCCTGACACTTACTCACTGTTTTTTTTTTTTTTTTTTTTTTTTAACACGGAATGCGGTTAGACAGTTAACAATTAATAGCCAACCATGTCGGGAAAGACGTCTAAAATATGGGATCATTTTGAAAAGGAGAAGGATGACCCCAAGAAGGTGATATTCAATCTTTGCAAGAAAAACTTTGCCTATCACTCCTCCAGGATGAACATGATTTACCACCTTAAACATGTAAGTAGCCTAGCTACCTGCTCATGGTGGCCTGAATGTTTGAAAGCAGAGGTAAATACACCGACGACAGACGGACGCTCGTCACTATCAGCCGGGGGGAGCTTTTTTTTTTGTGAGAAGGCTGCGGCAGCCCACAAACACCCGCTACAAAGCAGCTAACATTGAAAATGAGTATAGTGGCACTGATTTAGCAGTATTGCAGCGCAGTGCCGTTGTTTCACCCCGGGGAGAACCCTGTACATGCGTCGATTAGTCGACTAACTGCTCTAAATGACGACCACTGGTCAACCAAGAAAATACTTGGTCAGGGGCAGCCCTAACTTTTTCGCATATATTGCATCGCGGAAGATTGGTATCAATCTTGCTAAAATGGAGCTACACTTTTGACTTCAGTGGCATTTTTTAACTGGTTTGACAACACACAACTAAAGTTCACAACACAGATACATGTGAACCCCGTCTGTGGGCATAACCACAAAACGTCTTTGGTAACCATGTATGTATTTTTTCTGCATGCCACAACCACGTAACGTTATAGCCAATCACTGGTAGCATTATCAGATCTTGATCACATGATTAACCTCTGGCCACCGAAACTTGGCATCGAAAGATGAGGCACATTTTGATACAAGGTACTACTGAAGCATTTTGGTCGGTGCCATAAAATAACCGAAGTTACATATACGTATAACTCCCCTTTTAGTCACCCACCACACTTGACCCCACTTTTCTGTCACATTCCATATCCTCATCAAGCCTTCTATCAATTCAAATAAAACAACCTTTTATGCTAAACGACCATGTGGTCTTTGTTAGTGAAATAAAAACTAAAGGAGCGTCCGCACCTTCACAATGAAGGCTTTGCTGGTAACTTTGTTGTCTTGAAGCTATGAGTATGATGAGAATTCTGTTCCATCACTCCAAACTCATTTTAGCTCAAGTTATGGCTTCTTTCAAGAAAATTCAAAGAGGTACAGACTGAATGAAGCTAATAAGTGGCTGCCTGGCCCATGCTGGGAAGTCAAATGATCTGAGCTCCAACTCAGCTTGATGGTGAGGAAGAGAGCACAGGAGGATGTAATGCTTCGCTCCTGCTGTTGTGTGGTCCCTGAAGGAAGTTATCTAACCTTTCTCCATCTGCACATCCTCAATCACTCCTCCCCACGCTCTGTCTGCTCATCAACTGAGTTGTGGTGCTCCACCCCCCTAAAGAATCCGGAGACCTTCTTTCCTGTCTCCACAGTCTGCTGGCTTTTTCCTGTTGTCCTTTCGTAGCTAATTGCCTTGACAGTCTGCTGCAGTGTGGAGTGGGTACAGCAAACAGCTCTGTACATGAGGGCTCAGCCAATAAAGGTTCTGAAGTTCAATAGTATATATAATTTTTCTTTCAACAGCAGGGCCTGAGGAGGGCTTGATCTGTTGTTCTGTCCAACACTTGGTCAAAAGTAATTTCATGGTCAACTTCTATCTAACGGACATTATAGGTGCATCTCAATAAATTCGAATATCGTGGAAAAGTTAATTTATTTCAATAATTCAATTTAAAAAGTGAAACTCATATATCCTACAGATTCATCACACACCAGTGAAATATTCAGGCCTTAATCTGTTTCTATTTGGATTATTACAGTTTACAGCTAATGAAAACCCAAAATTCAGATTCCCAGAAAATTAGAATATTGTGAAAATGATTAATATTGTAGACTCAAGGTGTCACACTCTAACCAGCTAATTAACCTGCAAAGGTTTCCAGAGACTCTAAATGGTCTCTCAGTCTGGTTCAGTAGGCTTCATAATTGTGGGGAAGACTGCTGACTTGACAGCTGTGCAGGAGACAGTCACTGACTTGCTCCACAAGGATTGTAAGCCTACAGAGTGCTGTAACCAAGCATAATTATAGAAACTTCAGTGGATGGAAAAATTGTGGTAGGAAAAGGTGCACAAAAAACAGAGATAACTACAGCCTTGAGAAGATTGTCAAGCAAAGACCTTTCAGAAATTTGGGGGAACTTCACAAGGACTGGACTGAGGCAGGAGTCAGTGCATCAAGAGCCACCATGCACAGACACATCCAGGACAAAGGCAACAACTGTTGCATTCCTCATGTCAACTCACTCCTGAACCAGAGACATTGTCAGAAGCATCTTACCTGGGCTAAGGAGAAAAATAACTGGTCTGTCACTCAGTGGTCCAAAGTCCTCTTTCAGATGAAACTAAATTTTGTATTTCATTTGGAAATCAAGGTCCCAGGGTCTAGAGGAAGCGTAGAGAGGCACAGAATCCAAGTTGCTTCAAGTCCAGTGTGAGATTTCCACAGTCAGTGATGATTTGGGGAGCCATGTCATCTTCTGGTGTTGGTCCACTGTGTTTTATCAAGTCCAAAGTCAACATAGTCATCTACCAGGAATTTTCAGGTGACTTCATGCTTCCTTCTGCTTTATGGAGATGCTGATTTCAATTTTCCAGCAGGACTTGGCACCTGCCTACACTGCGAAAAGTACAAATACATGGTTTAATGACCATGGGATTACTGTTCTTGACCCGAGGCCTAATGAGCACACCGGTCTGGGTTTGAACATTGTTGGAAAACAAAACAACTGAAAAAATGTCACTATACAAGTCACCAAAATATATAACAAACAAGTGAAGTGAAGTTTTTTTTAGACATTTAAAGGAGGAATGGTACACATTACATCTTTAAAGTGAAACTCTCGCCAAAAAGCAACCAAGGCTTTATTTGTGACTGAATATAAGTCAGACCTTCATGTAAAAGCATAATTACGATGAACGAGGCACTTTTAAGATTTACTGTCGTTTCGTTTTCAGGCAAGCTAATTCTCAATGGAGTGCATAGGGCACTGGCATGCTAGCATCAAAATCGCTATTTTTAAAACACTAAGAAGGCTCAGCACAACATGAAACTTTGTATGAATCACTGTTAGGTCGCACTGCTATGACAGCGGCGCTGGAGATCTAGCTCCTATGGTGAGTCGTTCAAAAACCTTCTTTTTTGTAAACTCTGTATAAACAATGTTCTCAATGCGCCTGTTCATACGTAGAGACCCTGGTGATACTACGAGCAAAATTTCAAAACTGTGATTTTGATGCCAGCGTGCCAGTGCCCCATGCACTCCTTTAACTTGCCAAAAACAAAACTAGGGTAAATCTTAAAAATGCCTCTTTCATTGTAATCATGCTTTTACACAAAGGTTTGACTCATATACATTCACAAATAAAGCCTAGGTTGCTTTTTGGCAAGAGTTTCACTTTAAGGGGGTTTAACCGTTTTGGTGACTCTCACTGATTCCTGAATCACCTGGAGGAAAATCTGTAATTTTGATTTAAGTCTGGATTCATGTGCAGGTTTCATTTCAACTGTTCTCTTAATATAAGGACAAATCAATGATAGAACCCATACAAGTATTGATTAAGTGGACAGTGAACATACAAGTGAACATCATGTCGAAGGTGGACAACAGTAGCCCCATTCACACTGCAGGAATCATGCGGCAATTCTATGCAATGCTGTCTGTGTGAAAGTTTCAGATGTGGACGGGGCGACAGTTCCGCTGCAGCTCTCACCCGGAGGGGTGGATCAGGGTAACTTGTATAAGGAAAACATTACTGCAGCTTTAAATGAAAAAGCCTCTGTTATACTATCTCTCCTACTGACTGTCACAATTTGCCGGAAAAATTAATGGCGGTGATTATGTGATGCCATTCAGAGCAAAAAAATTTAACTCACTATGTCTTTGTCTCCTTCCAGTAATGTGTTGTTAGAGTTGCTGTCTCTGGAAACTTGTATTGAAAAATCACTATGACAGTCTGACCTCCTGACCAAGACTTCAGTGAACTTTACCCCAGAAAACAGCATCAAGTGAGAGAGTCAGACAGGGCCCTCTGTTTACTGATGGTGATTATGTAATTAATTTATTTAGAGCAAAAAACATAACTTTGTCATTTTCCAGGATGCATGTTGGATTAGGATCTCAATCACAACACCTTTTAACAGCATCCATATGATCATAAACAGTCAGCGGGTACATGTTTAGATTAAAAGGCGGACACATGGGGAAACACATGTGTCACATCATGTGTACCATCACTCCTCTTTTGGAGAGGGCTCTTGACAGATTGATTTTTACGCCCCGAATTGCGCTCAAGATCTAATCCTCACCATTTTGTGCCTTGTTGCACCTTCAGCACAGTGCCCACAATACAGTTAGCAAATGTGATCCCATTTTTCCAAGGGTGCACATTAAGTAAATGAGATACTAGACTAGGTGAGAGGGCCGTTTGAGCCAGACCTGTGCCAATTCTTTTCACAGTTTCACACAGTGTCACTGCAGGTGACTCACTGCTGGGAAAGAGAGTGGAGGATACGTTTAGAATATTTGATTTGCCCTATGCCATTTCATTTCGATAACAGTACAGCATTATATATATATATATATATATATATATATATATATATATATATATATACATATCACATATGTGTATATATATATATGTGTGTTTGTGTGTGTGTGTGTGTTATAGGTGTGCATGTTATTTTGCAAGCTGTTTGATTACCCCTCCCCTCCCCCCCTGCACTTTTCATTTTGTGTAATGGAACAATTAGTTGTGCTGTATGCCATTTGTTTATCCACCCACTCACCCCAAAATGGCAAAGACACAAGCAATTGTGCACACGCACACAGCAGCCACTTAGAAGGAAGCCACAGGGACACATGACTGGGAGAGGAGAGAGAGGCTGCACTCATCATTGATTAAATCTTGTGTAATATTTTGGATTTCATTTCTGTACGTATCATACTAAAATACTTAAACGACTTCACAATCATGTATTCAACTCTGCTGCATGGCTATTCATGCTAATACACTATATGGACACATGCATTATATTACAGCAGTTTGTGATGTGCAGCAAGTGAGCAAAGGCCACCATCACTTTGAAAATATTTTTTTTTCATATCATCTTAACATGGTCACAAGGCAGCAAACCAACTTTTCAGTTAGTTCAGAGAGCTTGACACTGCCATTACAAGCTGTAATTGCAAATTTCCAGAACCCAATGAAAACATTTTAAACAATAAAAGAGTAATATTACAACTTATACTATTTATATGAACATTTCAAGGCATTTAACATAATCAGTACCCATTCCATTTAAAGAAAAAAAATTAGAAATTTGTTTTAGAATGAATATATGATCGGCAGGTTTTTTTCTTAGTCAACATTCTGACAACAAAATGCCAGGCTTTCAAAATAGAATTAAAAATGTCTCACACTACAACCATCAAAGGTAATGTGATAGATATTGTTTTTGCGACTTATAGTAGATAAAAATCGCTGAATCCTATGTCACACAGGGAGTCAGTCATCTCTGTCAACGCAGCGTCTACTGAGCCTGGCAGGTCCCACTGTTTACTGATCTTATGTTATTTAGAGCAAAACACTTGAGCTCACAATGTCGTCATTGCTTCACTATGCATGCTGCGTCCGATTTCTCTCACATCCCAGTACTACTGCATCCATAGGATTATAAACGATCGGCAGAGTCATTTACAAGTGGAAATAGGGAAGAAACCCTTCTAAAAAGTTCCATTCATTGGTTTCCAGTTCCTGTTATTGATGACAGCTTTCAGTATCATAGTGCAAAGCTCAGGACTGTATTTTCTGTGTTTTGATACACTGAGAAGGATTTTAAAAAGACGGCCACTCCCAGGCCCAATGGGGTCTACAGTATTAAAATGCATGCCCTGTCCTGTTCTGGTTGTTACATTCTTGCATTGCATTTTAACTTTGGGTTACCATGTGTTTCATTAATCTCCACTGTCCCTGCTTAAATAAACTTAAAATGCTAAATGCTCCTCTGTGCTCACCAGCTATAAGGACTTAAACTGACTTCTGTTTTGTACTTGACAAGTAGAATACAGTAAGTTCATTAAAAACTAAATCTGCAACAAAACATTTCATTTTTTTAAAAAGGCTAAAAGTCTAGTAGAGTTGCAGAGTTATGTGATAATTGAGTTCAGTTCTTTTTCAGATTGCACAAATTCTTTGAATAAAAGGTAATTAAAATCAGTTTCAAAACACAGTTATCAAGGGGAGAAAAATAATTATGTTTCATGATGTGTGATGTGTGCTATATGGCCAGCTGTTGTACTGAGATTGAAAGGTTAAGTTTAATTACCTGCATTGTATACCAAGACAGATGTTGGTTAAACCGGTGGCATTGGTTGACATAATAAATGTTCATATCACATTAACATTTGCTTTGATGAAATAAAACAACTTTTTTTTTTTTTTTTAATCTGAGCTTCAAACTGAATCTTATTGTCTCCAATAATTAAGTTTGCTCATTTGTTTTGGAGATCAAACTTTCTAACACATCACTGAGGAAGACTTGGGGTTTGTGACCAAAACCTCAGGTCAAAGCTTATAAATGATCCTTGAGTTTTAACAAAACAATGGAGAGAGAAACATGCTGTTGGTGTGAAACTTGAGCCAAACTGCTTGCTTATTCTGCTGCTCTGCTTCTCCCACATCAGTGACCACCACAAATCGGTAGAAGGCATGCCACTGATTGTTAAGATTAAGCAAGCGATACATGAACTCAGCTTGAAAAATGCCCATTAACTCCCAAATTCAAAAACTTTAGACTCCTGCAGGTCAAAAACAAAGACGTGTTCATGAATGTGTGTCATTGGCTTCATTCACTGTTGTTGACAGAATCAGAGTGGCCTCTAGACTCCCTGGGGTGGTCCATGAAAAATGTTGCGAACTGGCTCCCTCAGCTCAGCCGATACAACATGCTTTGATACATTGCTTTACCCAGTGATGATGGCGGTGTTGTGTCATTACAGAAAACCATGACTAAATATGTCCCATAACAATCCATGACTATAACATTATAACAGTGCACCTCGCAAGTCTGGGTTTGTGTATGTTTTTGTCATGTATCACATGATGGTCTCCGGTTTAGACTTTGTTTCTGCAGCAGTTTGATTTCCTGCCCTGTGTGCCCCATATCAGAACTACAAAAGCAGCACACAATGAGCACAGTCAGGACTTGGAATAACTTCCATTAATTATTTTACAGACAACAAGTTAAAATTAATAATGACAACAGCAAGAACTGGAAAAAAAGGTCTATGACATTTAAGGCCATTTTATCCAATGAAGCTGTGAAAAAGGTTAACTTTTCTGCAAAGGCTTATTCTTAGGCCTTGATCACAGAGACTCATTGCTACAGGCGTGGCAGCTTCTAAAACACTTTTTGTAATAGTTGCATGTAATCAACAGAAAAAGCAGTGAGAGCCATGAAAGTTAAAAATATTTACATTCCTAAAAAATGTTGCAAAAATGTGATGAGCAGTGCAAGAGAGGAGCACATGGTAAGTTATGACGTCACCATAATATCAACTACTTAAAGGAGAACTTCGGAAGGAGAACTGCGTCTTAACATGCTCCAAATCTCACCCCAAAAGTTATGCAACATCAGCAGACAATTTACAACACAGCACTGCAGCGTGTATGACTCAAAATGAATACAAAAGTAGTTAAAACAGTGTGTTTGTGCAAGGAGCTACATACCGGTTTGTTGACATCTGTGTCTTCCGGTAGCTAGACCAAACTAGTACATCCATTGAGCGTGCACTTAACAGGCTTAACAGGCTATTGTAAGGCTCATGGCTTATGACAGGCTGTAACGGGGACATGTACATTATGAACAGAAAAATGAAAATGGTGGAATACGTTTCTGTCTGCAAAATTAAAGTTTCTATCTCTGCCAGTGAGGGAGTAAGCGTACGCTTGACGGATTGACTAGTTTGGTCTAGCTACCGGAAGACATGGATGTCAACAAACCGGTATGTAGCTCCTACATAGTAGTAGTTTCATTCATGATTCCTATTTTTTCTGTGTACAAACACAATATACTGAGTCCTACACATGATGTGAAAATGAAATCAGTGCACAGTAGAGTATGCAAATCATCTGGGCCATGGATTCCATTATTTATCATATTTGTAGCTGTTGGGAGCTCACCACATGGTCCTAACAACAGAAAAACCTGGGTATAGAACCAAAAGCCTAACATGCAACATCCACTCACTAAGACAGCCTGCAAACAAACCAAAGTGCGCTGAAACTCTGTTCAGTATGTCATGCCCGGCTGTTTTGAATCTCCCAATGGCTGAAAGGCACCTGATTCATTTCAGTTCAAGCAGAGCTGGAACCATGATGTTGGGATAGTTTCAAGTATAGCTGCACATCTGCAACTCACACAGTCACCATCTTACCACTCTCTCTCTCTCTCTCTCTCTCTCTCTCTCTCTCTGTCTCTCTCTCTCTCACACACACACACACACACACACACACACCACATGCTTGTTGGTTGATGTTCTAGTTATTTTTGTATTTAGTTCCTGCAGCTGCAGTTAAGGTTAGGGTTAGGGTTAATATTTACATTAGCTCAGGAGAGTGCCTGTAGCTCAGGAGGTAGAGAAGGTCGTCTAGTAATCGGAAGGTTTGGATCCCAGCTCCTCCTAGCAGCATGCTGAAGCATCCTTGAGCAAGATACTGCACTCCAAAGTGCTCCTGATCATTGGCTGATTTGCTTCACCTAACAATGTTCTTGAAGGGAATAGCCGCTGTTGGGGTTGAGTGACCCCAAGAGGATCAACAGAAGACCAGGAGAGAGGCTGAAGAGGTTAGTGTGTCAAAATTATGGAATGAACCCAACCAATCAGAGGTGGACTAGGGCAGGTCTGTTTCAGACCAACTGTCATTTTTAGCAGTATGACTGCTGTTCAAACAATACAATTCAAGGTAATGGAGTGACAGTACAGTGCACAAATACGGAATTTCCTTGTTAGATCCATGAACTTTAGGAGCAAAATAACCACATGATTTGTCGGATGATGTCAACACAGTCCCATTTTTTTTATCACGATATTGCAAAGAATACATGATAAATTCTTACACATCAAATGATCAGAAGCAGACCAGAATGTTTTGATCATGACATATATGAATGTGAAATTTTGTCAATGAAAAGGACACAGGAATAACATTTCCTATCATTCACAGTCACATTCACCATCACTTCATCATATATGCATTTTCCTTCCCCGTCAGTCGGCTCTGCAACCCATGTAGCACAATATAATCTCAGTTCTGATTCCTCTTTGACTGATTTGAAGGCATTTCCCCTGAGTGTGAACGCCCAATGATTTATTCATGTTTCGAAGCACGATTTATTAAAACACACACAATCTGTTAATCCCTTTGAAGAACTGAAAGATGTGGTCTGCCATTGAGTCTGTCTAGTCTGCTCATATTTGAATCTGCCTCGTGAAGAATTCAGCATTGACGCCTAATTAGCCAGCTCGATCAAATAACACAGCCAGGAATTACAGAGAGAATGCTCCATCTGTGATTCTGCACTCCACTATTATGTATATTCAGCTGTGTAAGTTCACAGGCAGCTAATTATGGGCTTTTTCTAATTATTATGGATTTTTTCTATTCACAACAAACACTCACAGTGAGCACATTTTGTCAGTCATTGGGAATATGACCAATTAGGCAAAAGTCAACCCAAGTTTCACAGAGAAGTGCATAGTTACAATCTGACAAGTATTGGAATACCTTTTCTTGCAGAGTTTATTGCAGCCCCCCTGCAGTGTTTGGCAGTTAGAAACCTACTGTAGCGCAGTGCAGTGTTCTCCTTGTGCTCCCAACACTGAATGGGGCATAGAGATGCCAGGTGTGTGCAGCAAAAAAAGGTAAAATGACATCAGTTTAATTAGCTCCTGCCATTTAAAATGCCCTACCAGGAGGCAAAACCATAAAAAGCTGTGGGTTGGTTGAGTCACTTGTATGGAGCTGGAAACTTTGATTTGACACAAGTTAATTAGACATGTTCATGTCTTTCATCAAGGCCACCTTTCTCTTCTAAGGTTCTATAACTCGATCCGGCATAATGGCAACACAGGCATTTTGGCACCGGTGTCAATCAATGATACTGCCCTGTGTTAACTTACTTCTTTTGTTGCACATTTTTATTCAGTGCCCTTCATTCATGTAAAGAAGCAGAGAAAGGTTTCCCAAACTAATTGGATCAACGATTAAGTGGGAGGCATCCTTCCCCACTGAGCAGAGACAACGGCAGAAGAAAGGGTCAGCGCAGGCGCTGGCTGAAAACTGACACTTGAATTAGATAATGAAGAATAGAGGGCAGAAGAAAGGGAGAGAGGCCTATCAGTGTGAGGTCTTCGAGGAGGTCCAGACTTTAACACGCCTGGTGTGGCCACAGCGACAGTTTTGATAGAGTCATGTTGCTTGGCAATATCGATTTGCAAAGAAAAGCTGAATTGCGACACTCTTTTTCCTTGTTAAAGGCAGTCAAAAACATTTTTTTACTAATGTGACTCAAGCTTCACATAGGGACCAAGACCCAACTTGTACAGCACCAGAGGACATTGTAATAGCTTTGGTATTGAATGTGAATGGGTGTCCTTGTGACACTGAAATTCAAAGAATTAGAGAATTTAACTGCTGTGTTCTTTGTAACTGATTAAAAAGACAGAATGAAATAAGTTTAGAATCCTTTCTCTGTCTGCTTTCTTGCTTTTACTCGTGTTCTCATGGACTTGTTATCAAGCTGAAATACTCTCTGAATCACTGGAGATGTAATTGCTCTGGCTATTTCTTTAAAGATACGTTAGAAGCTGACTTGTGTGAACTTCCCATCCCAATTCAGCATTAATTTAATGTCCATGGATTTGCATTGTAAGGATATGAGCCAGACTCATAACTGGAGAAGAACTGGATCCGAAAAGTTTTGAATCAGTTTGAAAAAATGTTTATGTTTTTTTACTACTGAAAAAAATCATTTGTTGGCAAATAGCAAAAGTATCTGAGCAAGAAAATATCAGCAACTTCTTACTGATCATTATTGCTGAGGTAGTTTATCTTAGTGCTACATAAGTGCTTCATACATGGCTTAGATATCCCATGACCTGGATGACTGAGAATCTTCCCCAACCTACTGAGGTAGTTATATATCTTCTATGAAAAGGTGGCAAGTGATACATACGGAGGCAAAACAGGCAGCTGTATAACTAGAGGAAGTGTATCTTTGTCAGCAGCATCATGCCTAGCTTCTGCATGTGAGAGGCCAGTCAGAGACCTCAGTAAGAGTTGGGCAGCTTAACAATGAGGAGAATTTAAAGGTAAAATTATAAGAGTACAAGTCCAGTTACATTACAGAAATATAACCGGATCACAAGCTTAAGAGTATACCAATAATTCAAAGTACAAAATATCTTCTCAAATGCTACTCAGAGTATATGATGAAAACACTGAGGTTATCATCATTAGCAGGATTTCGATCTGTTTCTCCAGATTTTCAGTCTAAATGACTCCTAGTTCCTCATCTGTTCTGCTCAGTGCTCATGGTCACCTCTTCCAATCTGTTTTTTAAGTTTTTCTTTGCCCATATCTAAATTGGCTATAAAACTGCAGATGAGAGGTTTAGATATGCCTTCAAATTGTATTGAATTTTGATTTTGATTTTAAAAGTAACTTTAACAGCAACTGAATATGATGTGTGTATGAGTAAATTACACACACAAAAAACTGCTGATAAATGTACAGATACCAAACAAATGAGTTAATAACAGTAATGTGAGTGGATGTAATTATTAGTTAGGTATTAGTTACTTCCACTTGTGGCTATTTTTCAACACCAGGGTTTCAGAATGATACTGAGTTACGGATATATACCGAAACCAAATGTTTTAGCCTGTATCAGTAATTAACTGTCACATAGCAGTGTTTGAACCAACCTCAGTCATGGTTTATTTTACACACATTTCAATATTCCTTTGACACTGTCATAACATTAGTCACTCCAGGTATATTATTCATTTAATTATTGGCAAAAAAAAAACCTTGTAAGTATTTGAGCCCGTGCCCTATTATATCCTCTGCATGTCCCTGTTTGTAAGGGATGAGTCACATCCTTTTTCTTCTTTCAGAAATGACAGCATCTGTGAGGATGAACCTGATGGCCACTTAAGCGTAGCCACAGGTTGATTCACTCCACTACGAGGATGTATGTACACACACTTATTTTCTGTACTTTCCCAGGAGCTTTGTAGGTGCCTTTTCTCCTCTAGGTGGTTTCAGAGAAGCAAAGGCAGTTCCTGCATTGAGGTGATATATCTGGGCCATGAAGTAAACCAGTAAGCACCAAGCTGTGAAGCTGTTTTTCCAGTGCTGTACCTACTGAATAGGAAGTCTGAAAAGCTCAGGCTCTGCTTCCCAGTGGGGAAGACAGGAGATGTGTGTGTGTGTGTGTTAGTGTGTGTGTGTGTAGTGCAGGGGGGTGGGGTAATAACTCGAAGCAGGTGCATGAATGAGGAGGGGGAGTGAAAGTAGCTGGATACGAAGCCAAGATGTGCAGAGGTTTTACTGAAGAAGTTTGAGCTCTCTCCACTTGCTAATCCCCATAGGTCCAACTGGAATACCTCCACCATGACGTAATGGGTGGGACTGTGAGTGTGTGTGTGTGTGTGTGTGTGTGTGTGTGTGTGTGTGTGTGTGTGTGTGTGCGCGCGCACAATGCAGCTGGAGGAGACTCACAAGCAAACATATGGAGGGGATTGTAGAACTCTGAGAGAAGACTTGGGCCATTCAGACAATAAAAGGGTTTTGTGTAGTCTGGTGGAGGGTATGTGAGGGTCCTCTAGCAGTGCATGAACATGTAAGAGTGCACTTGAAATGAAGTGTCTATGAGCGCATGCAAATGTACACACAAACACATATAGCATTTGCAGTCCTATGCTTCAAAAGGTTTTTTGTTTCTGAGCAGTCATCATTTAATCTGGTTTTGATATAACTTGGGGGTTTCAAATTAATATTTATTCATTTAATTTTTATTAGTCTAGTACTGTTTTTAGGAAACTTATGATGCATCTTTACTCTAATAGATAACTCTTTTAAAAATGCATTTTGCAAGTCTTGACCACTAGCAGGCATAGAGAAGGGTAACACTTCATGATGATCATCATTAATTGATGGTAAGTTTACAGTTCATTAAACTTAAGTTTGCTGTTATTTCATTGTTAAAACATGCTCTGGCCTGAATGCTAACACTGTACATGTAAAAAAGCAAATAATAAGTCCTGTCATCATTTTTCTATTTATATGATATATGTATACCCATCATGTGTGTTTCTCTAATTTGCAAGGCTCATATTATCTCTTTCTAGTTAACCAAGTACTGACCTTGGGGATCTGACTTGTGGCCCTGCTACAACAGTGGGAGAGCCTCTTGAAGGTTGACAAAATTTTGACATGTCCAAAATTCATCTGAACCTCTGGCTGTAGTTTGGTTGCTACCAACCATGATCAGTCCAGGCAAAGGATTTTCAGTCTGACTCTAAAATGAGCTGTGCGCTCAACAATATAGTAAGAAATAGGTGCAAATGATGTGAAAAATGAAAACTAAATGTGCTTCTTGACCCATTGCAAATCCTTTTTATTCAGATTGTGTCCAGTGTGTTTGTCTGCTACATCATTCTTTACATTCTGAAACAAATAATTTTATGCTGCTGATCTAAATTCCTACATTACTCTAGATTACCGAACTCATAAAAGATGAGGTTCGAAGGTGGTCTTTTTTTCAGTCATACCAAGAGGCAAACACTTCACACTGTGTCAGTAAAGGCTGTTTGACTGGCCCTTATTTCATATGAATATACTATATTGTGTGTTTGTATGACATAGTGGAGCAGACAAAGGTCAAGCCAGTATGATTAGTGACATTTGCCCCCCTGCTCACCCTCGTCTCATCAGTCTGAAACCCCTTCCTCCTATTCCTAATAATATTCAGCTTCTCAGCACTTCTTCTGCCTTTCTCTCTCTCTCCCTGTCTTGTTTCAGTCAGGCACTGTTTTGTTTCTCTGTGTCTGTGGAACTGCCCTCCCAGTCTCCTCCGGGCCTGCATGTCCAATAGACCGGTAAAGAGGAGAGGAGGGCTTCTTCTTGGCCCTCCAGGGGTTGTTTCAGATGCAGAGGCCGTCGCTGTCGCCTTGTGTATTCAGTGAAAAGAGCAGGGCCAGTGGGGGGTTGACTGTATCTCCTGGGCCTTTCTTAATAAAAACCCTCCATTTTTTCCACCCCCCCTCCTCATTTTCATGATGATCCTTGGAATGCACTCAGAGGCTGCAGGAACTCCAGGTGGCTGGCGGGGGGCGCTCCTAATACCTCCTTTCTCTTTCTTTCTCCACTCTGCCTTTCTTCCCAAGTCCTTTTTGTTCTTTTTCTCCCTAAGACAGGTCTAAGGGGTACATTTCATCGGAAAGCATCTTGGACTGTGCTGTATTTATTCATGCTCAGGCCTCATCGCTCTTGTATGTTTAGAAAGACCATGCAGGTTGAAACCCTTACCCACCCCCCACATAGCTCTGGTTTCTTGAAAGAAAAGGCACCCCAGCAGTGCTGCAGCTCTTGAAAAGATGGTGCCTCTCAGAAAGGGGGGTGGGTGGAGAGAAAGAGAGAGAGAGAGAGAGAGAGAGAGAGAGAGAGAGAGATCTCAGTGTTTGGTGTATGTATGATGGCAGCTCTGAAGAAAGTTGTGTAAGAAGCAAATTAATGGTAACCCACGTAATCCATGATTCTAAAATGTAAACGTGCAGAAGCAGTAGAAGACAAAACAAGTATAGAATGTACAAATCCAGAATACACTATGGCAATGACTGGTTATTATGGATCTCTCTGTTTTTTCTTGCAACCCACCCTTCTCTGCCTCTGACTGGTTGCCTTTATTGGTTATATTCTCTGCTCTTTATTGAAACTGTTACAGGTCACATACTAACCTGTTTTTCATCAATTTCACACAGCTGTAAGAGGTCCAACAACACTGTATTTGAAATGCATTGCCCCAAACCCATCTGTGGTCCTGAATTTCAGCTGTCTAAAAGTCGCTCAAGTGAGCTCTACTGAGAGCAGGCTGTTTCTGTGCCTGCACCTTAAAATGCTAATGAGCTCGGTCTGTCAATGCCTGCCTTGCCTGCTACATGCCCCTCTCAGGGAGAGGATGCCGCTTACTCTATCGGTAGCATTTGCTAATGTTTTACGGTAGATGTGTTGCTATGGCCTGCTGAGATGCTGTCGTTCAACCATAAAAGTCTGACCCAGAATTGGACAAAGCTAACTAGTTAGCCAATTTCCAGCTGACTTCGCCATACTCGTAGGCAACTGTAAATACTATCAAAACGTGGCGACACTTACCTGTGGCTCAGGTGCAGTTGCTGGGTCCAGTATGGGTGGGACTGATGCTTTTATGACGGTCAGTGTCGAGGCAAAGCCAGCTTTGTACTGACTTCGTTACTGAAGCAGTCCGATGTTAAGTGGTTAGCACACACATACAAGCTAAAAGGAACTGCAGCCGGCATGTTGTCATTAAAAATGAAACGGAACCACTTCTGTTGTTCTGTAGCTGGGACCGAATGTAGGCACTTATGTTGATTTTTACAACCAACAACAGAGCAATCTGCATGTCTAGCTCTGAGCAGCGACATTGTGAAACACTGCTAGCTTACCGCTGGACACACCAAACTTCACCTCGGAGATGAACGCCCCCCTCTCAGATATCTTCTATCATCGCACAGAGGAGGCCTGCCTATGAAAATGACTCCTTTTGTTACGTAATGAAAGGATCTGAATCTGAACAGCCTGTAGGAGCGCCGTTTCATGAGTGGGTGGGCTGCAGAGACCATGCAGGAATCATTTGCTTTCCCCATTCTGGGAGTTGGCAGGCTCAGGGAGGACCAGCTTATATATGTAGAGACCAGAGAAAATGTGTTTTTCAAAATATGGGACCTTTAAGTCATGGTGTAGCGCAATTATGTCTGTTTTTTTTTTTTTTTTTTCTGTTCTGATGTGGTAGTATCCCCAGTAAACACAGACCTATTTGGTTTCCTTCCTATTTTTCTTCTGCTCCTCTCACTCATCTATTAGAGCAGCTCTAGCGGTTGGCTAGGCAGAGTTGTCGGTAGGTCAGCCTGGTAGCAGCATGGAGGCACAGCTGCTGCATTAGAGGTTGGTGTGTTTACCGGGGAAACTACCGTTCACAATCTTTTGAATCAGCTCCGCCACGGGCTGTTAACACTAGACACTCACTTAAACATAGTTAATCGCATGCCAGTTTGCTAATACATGTGGTGTGATTAAACTGTAAATTCAATGTAGCCCACAGACCTACCCTCCTCCCTCTGGTCGTCAAGCAGACCGGAGAGCACCCAGAGCTGTGCGGACACAGTGCGACTTTCAAGAACAGGCACTCGGAAAAAACTAAGCTCCCCTCTGTCTCCCTTGTATGTGATAAATGTCATATTGCTGAGCCTGACTAGCGCATCTCTTCTGGTTCTGTCCTAAATTGCACAATTTTTGGTCAGCTATATTTGAGCAGTTGTCAAAAGCCTACTCAGGAGTCATTCAGCCTAACCATGACTTGGCCATCCTTGGATACTCTGCGGAGACTTCTGATCCTCTGCGCAACACGCAGGTCGCACTGCATCTAGGGATGGTGGTGGCTAAGATAAGTATTCTCCTAAACTGTTAGTCTACCATGTCACCCACCTTTGCTCATTGGTTCAGCGAGATGTTATGAGTTATTGAAATGGAAAGACTGCACCAGCACAAACCCAACGAACAGAACAGATTTGACAGAATTTGGGGACCCTTCTTGGCCCAGTGTCAGGTGTGATGCCTGACTCAACTTTTCACCCCCCCCCCCCCCCCACTTTTTTTTTTTTTTTTCTTTGCATTTGCCAGTTAAAAACTGTAAAGTAACTGTAAGTATCCCACCAGAGTACCAGGACCACAAAGTCATCAGGACTTTCATCATATGAAAACAATAGATAGATCAGAGGTAGAGTTAATGCAGGTATTGCAAGAAAGCCAGTAAGATCCTCAAAGAATGTGGCAAGGTATTCTTTTAGCTGCTGTAAGCATTGTCTAGATTTTTGCTACCTTCCTGTCCATTTTGCATCTAGCAATCCGCTCTCTCTTTTCTGTGTCAAAGAGCCTCCACAATTTTTTACCCAGTTTTTAATTTTATTCAGCTAACTTTCATTTGATTATGACATTAATTACATAGAAATAATGAAATTAAACCAAAACAAACTTTTTGCTTCAGGCTTGTTGGGACTTGGCTAGTGCACCCACTATTTCTTATTACTTATTTCTCAACTATTTGATGGAAAATTAGATGTTTGTTATGAAGATACACAGAGAATTGGTGAAATGTTCTTAAATCCCCGATACATGTCATTCAAGTGACCTACTAGTGGCATATAATTTCAGTCCAAGTGGTTGTTGCATGAGTCACATGGAAAGATATTTGACAAATACGCAAATAAATCTTATTTCCAAGCTCCAAGTATAAGATAGTAAGGATGAGCAAGTACAACTTTGTATTTTTGTCAACCAATTAAATTATATGTATCCATATGAGTACTCAGAGTGGGTGGGGCTTCGATGGATGGTGCTTAAACTATAAAGGGGTGGGAAACCCTTCATGCTAAAGTTGCTAAATGTATTATTTTTTGGAAAAAAAAATATAAAAAATATATATAAATATATAAATAATTTATGGAACAGCCTCAGAATTGAGGTTCAGAGTGCAGATAATTGACACATTTTACTCAGATGACGTACACTATCTGTACCAGATACTACTTTTAGATGAGTGCACACTCAGCCCTTGGAAATATTTGAGTTGTGCATTACACATGATACCCTACCCACTGAAGCTGATATTAATATTTGTATTTGAGTACAATTTTCAAAGTATCTTATCTACCACTGCTCAATATTTTTGTAGTGTTTAATCTCTTAAGGAGAAAAAACAAGCAAAAAAATTGCAAGTAAGTCTCAAAATGCAAACCATTTGGTAAACAGAGTGAAAATTCAGAGCATTAGATGATATCATTGTTGGCGACAAGTGTAAGCCCACGCCTTTTCTTTTCTATGTTTCCAGAGAATCCACCTCCCAGAGCCCAACAGTGTGCTGGATCCTGGCTGCAGGCCTCTCAACAGTAACAATCATTTATTGCTCACATTCTTCAGGATGTCAGTTTTGCAGAGAGCCCAGACCCAGATATTATTTATTTGTATGATAGTATTGGTCTTTCACTACTTCCCCAAATGTAAAGCTGACACTTTAAGTTTGGTTTTGCAAATGGTCTGGGCAAGGAAAACAGAGTAGACAATTCATCTAATTTTCTCCCATCCTGAGAGAACAAAGCATGTATGAAACCCGTTAGGGCAAAGGCTGAGTAGCCTTCACTGCTGGTTCATATGGATGTGGACTGTTATCTGTTCAGTTTGTTTAAAATAATGGCAAAGATGAGTTTTCATAGGATCAAAAACTGCTGTTCAGAAATTCAAAAGAGCATGCTTTTCAGAGATAATCCGAGCTCTTTAGAAATCATTTGTGACTGTTTTTTTAGGCTGCATCTTTGTTGAGACATTTCAGCATCATTTTAGCATAACAAGGAGCATGCATCTGTTAGGAACCGTGGCGTGAAACGGATGGGTGTTTCTTTTCACTCCCAGCAGGATTAGGAGCCACATTACTGATAAGATTGCCGAAGACATTGGCATCGTAATCCTGTCTTCTGGTCGACTCAGGATCTTTGATCCGTTTCTAAATTCATATGCATGAATGTATAGAAAGAGTCAGAGATAACAAGACTGCAATGCCCTGAAAACTAAATTTCCATATGGCGCATGAGCTTTAATCATACGTGTATTGATTAGTCCCAAAACATGAAACATACAGCGGATATGCCACATTCGCCGATGTTCAAAGATTTTCATGAAATATGGAAGTTCAATTAAAAGATGAAAGTACAAAGGGCTTGTTTAATGAGTTGGTTTATTTGATGGTAACTTTGTAGTGGCTGCAGGATCAACTGTGTCAATCACTAACACACTCTGTCACACTGTTCATGTGTCTCCCCATCTCTGTCTGTCTGAGCAACACTTATTCTGATAAAGAAACACTCTTAGCTTCCCATAAAAATAAATAACCTAAAGTAGTTCATGAAGCTGCGAGAGAACCTTTTAAAGTCTACAGATTTACAGCTTGTCCACAGTCTCTAAACCCTGTCTATAAACCCGTTAAGAACGACCCTCTATTTTGTGTGTGTTTTTTTTAAACATTGAAACATTTAGGCACCACCTGTGCCTTTTAAAATGTTTCAGGTCCCAAACTATATATTTCACGTATATGTTACAATAGGTGCTCAAAAAATATTCCGATTGGATTCCACTCGGGCTTATCAGGGTAGACATCACAGGGATGTGAAAATACACACATTGTTTTAGTTTTTTTTTGTTGTTGTTTCATTTGTTGCAGTCATAGATAATACACTGCTGACATGACAACATGTGTGTGTGTCTGCCCCCCCTTGTCAGCCATAGCCCAGTAATCCCTGACCACTGTAACATTGTGATATGAAGGCTACCCACCAGACAGCACCATTAGGTGGAATGTCCCCTCAGAGTTTCTATACAGCAGGATTTGTTTGTGATATGTGGCTAGAGGAAATGAAAGAAGTATGTTGCTGCTCAGTGAACTTTACGTCTGCATGTGCCATTTTTATTTTCTTATTAAACCAGCTCAGTTTGTTGAAAAAAAGTACTGGTGCTCAGTTTATAATCATATGGACGCTGCTATAATGTAGTGGTTGAGATCCTGACCCACCAAACATCCTGGAAAGTGACTAAGTTACGTTTTTGCACTAAATTAAAAAATTACAAGTCTTGGTCTTTTCATCATAAACACTCTGTGAGTTTAAGTTTTTTGCTGGTAACAGACGCTGTTTTTCGGGCAGAAATTTGACGAAGAGTCGCCCAGCCAACACACCCATGTGGGGCCCAGGTGGGCTCCACCAGGGCTGATATGTGAGGCCCAGCCTGGCTGCCCAGTGGGGCCCAGCTAAATGTGTCCTCAATCACATGGAGGGAGGTCCCTCATGTGTCAGCCCTGATGGGCTGATGATGGGACCTTGCTGGGCTTCATACGGGTCCTACATGGGTTTCATATAGGTCACATGTGGGCAAAAAAACAGTTTATCATGCCTATATACAGAGTTTTTGATGGGTTGGTGATATGACCTAACTCAGTTTTCTGTAATGCTATATTATACACACACACACACACACACACACACACACACACACACACACACACATTGATTAGAAGAAGATTATGTGAAATATTTGATTTAGTGATTAATTGTGTAAACCTGTGTTTCTAACTGAAACAAATGTGACATTCAGTTATGCTAGACTATAAACTATTCCTACCTGCTGGCCATGTGGTTAGTTAATTATCTAATTATTGAAAGTAATTTAAAAGGTTCAGCACTAATATGTCAAAACCTCTGAGGAAAAGAAAGAGACAAAAATATAGTTCCACTGTACTCAGCATATGACTTAAACTTAAACACCAACATCTAAATTTGACATGAAAAGACATAACTCGTGCAATGTCCCATGTTTTTATTCTAAATCAAGGCCAAGAATTGGGCATGGCATTACATGAATAGTACACATTTTACAAACGTATCTGGCACTACATTCACTGCCTCACTTATCATCTTCTACATTTTCCTCTTCCCTTTCCCGAATCTGATTAGCTCTGCAAATCTGAGTTCACCTCCGATTTTGAAAGCTTTTGCCTCGCATCGGCATAGTTTACTGCAAAACACATACACAAAATGTTATTGCTCTTTAAAAAAGTATAATTTGTTGGTACATAAATGTCATCACTATTGTCACTCAAAAAACACTGGTACATTACCTGCTTTTTCCAGAAGTCGCACTCTGAACTGTGGCCAGTCTGTGCTTTGAAACAAGCTGATCCTTCACTGACTCGGTGATGTTGACTCATCCTGGTGGCCAGTGGCAGCAGTCTTCCTCTGGTCCTGTCAACCACTTGCAGGGTACAACGGCTACACCTCCACCATCCACAAAGTCCACCACTGCAAACAGAAGCATGCTGGAAAATACAAAACATGCAGGCTAATGCAGCTGTGGCAATACCAACTTGCGAGCCTCCTAGCGGAAACGGAAACACCATTCGCAGGTAACAAAGAGTTTAGCCAATCACAGACCTCGCTGGTAGACGTTGGGATTATGGGTAATGTGGTACTTCTTCATGACTATATGAAAATGAATGTAACGGTCAAACCTATATTTGGATTAAAAAACCTCTGAAAAAAACAATACGATCGTCTTGACAGTTGCGTAGTTCTAACATAGTTAGTGAGTCTACATTGGCAAATTAGGACATTACATCCATCCATCCATCCATTATCTGTACATTATATGTACGCCGCTTAATCCTCTGTAGGGTCGCGGGGGGGCTGGAGCCTATCCCAGCTGACTTAGGGCGAAGGCAGGGGACACCCTGGACAGGTCGCCAGTCTATCACAGGGCTACACATAGAGACAAACAACCAGGCACACTCTCATTCACACCTACGGACAATTTAGAATAATCAATTAACCTTTTTGGACTGTGGGAGGAAGCCGGAGTACCCGGTGAAAACCCACGCATGCACAGGGAGAACATGCAAACTCCACACAGAAAGATCCCAGGCGTCCCGACCGGGACGCGAACCAGGGATCTTCTAGCTGTGAGGCAGCAGTGCTAACCACCAGGCAGGCCACTGTGCAGCCCAGGACATTACATGTTAAACTCATTTAACATGCAAGCTAACCGAAGTTTGTCCACCAAGACAAGAATGCTGCAAAAGGGAGAAAAATTGTTGAAAAAACTTTTAGATTTACACAGTGTTTTTTTCAGTTCGATGGTGTTGTTTGTTACTCAGGACTTACCTTCGACACTGTTTGGCCCAAATCAAAACATGTCTTCTTCAAACTGGTTATCCTGAGGCAACTCCAGAGTGAATGAGTAGTAGCGAGATTACTTCTCATTTCCATGGCAACCCCTGCCACACACACACACAGTTTATGAACAAAAATGCTCTGACTAAAAGAGCACATAGGATATCTTTGGCTGTAGTTTAGTTTATTCATGTTTTTCTTTTTTTTCTTTCTTCTTTTTTTTTTTTTTTTTTTTACCTCACATTATAATGTTTGGAATTCCAAAACATTTTGATGACACCTTAAATGTCAATAATATAAAAATATTATAACCATTTAATTGTTCGCCCAGTTGGGACCCATCTTGTTCCCATATGTGCTGGCCAGCTGGGATGGCCATCTCTCGCCCATGTATATTCTACTGGGATGCCCATGTGGGGCCCAACACCAACCTACTTTGAGCCCATGCCCAGTTAAAGTCCATGTAACCCAAGTAAATCTCATGTGGGCCCCACTTGGATGTGTTATTAGAGGGCCAAGCCCGAGGGGCTGAGGGAACACGTTTCCTAGGACCAGCGGTGCTTTTATTTTTCTCCAGCTAAAAGTGGTGCTGCAGGCTAAACCATGCAAGGGAGGGTGGCGCAATTTGGAGGGTTTGTCCAGACACCTACACGTACCTCAGACACAAAAAACTACATATATCTGCCTGCAGGAGGTGCTATGACCTAGGCCAACGCGTTTTGCCCATGACTCCCACACTGTGTGTCTCATGTTCAAAAACCTTGTATCCCCAGATTCCCTGAATGGAGCTGAATCACTTTGCAATTGGCTACGCCCACTTCTGCATATAAAGTTTTTTTGCTAAATCGCAAAACCTGGAAAACCTACTTTTTCGAACTCCTCCTTAGGATTGTATTCAATCTGCGTGAAACTTGGCATGTACACTCTTCAGCTGGACCTGATCTTAAGTTATCACAAGAAGTTTGCTCGGTCAAAACAATGCGCAAATTATTAACACACTAATTTCTGTAGCTAGCTTTAAAAAATGTAAACAGTTTGATATCTCAGTCAAACTAAATTCTATTAACACCAAATTTAAGATCCTTGGTTGCCATGACACTGGGAAGGGATGAGCCAACATTTGGCCACTAGAGGGTGCTAAAAATATGGGAAGTTTATATCTCTTGAACAGCTGCACAGATTTTTACAAAATTTGGTCAGGATGATGTAGGGCCAATCCTGATGCCATATCTTGAAGGTGGTCATTATTGGTCAATGTGGGCGTGGCTTAGTACAACAAATCCAAATCGGCACGCATTCAGCCTTTTGCACTTCCAGTGCACTTCCCATTACCTCCATACATTAACACGTTACTCCACACTTTACAGTGCTTCTAGTTAGATGATAAAATGCAAATCAGTGTGTTAGTACTTGTACTCTTAATGATTAATTTAATCTGTTTGCCATTTGCAGAAAGGTTTGGAAATCAGGCCTTTCCGAGGCTGTTCACCAATATGAAAAGCACTTTGTTTAAAGCTTGCTAATATGTGAATCCTTCAGTTATTCAATAATATATGTCCCACTAGCTTTGGTGATATCAATGCACTGTAGTTCCTCAATCATCATCAACTTTCCTTTCTTAAAAATGTTGCCTCCCTGCAGACATCCCTCCTGCTTTTCCTTGCACCTATTTTCTCACACCTCTTTGCTTTTCAGGCCAAGCATGGGGTCCCTTTTGACTGGCAACCCAATGAAAATGGCCCTGGAGGGCAGGAGCGTGAGACCAGGTACTGTTTCCCCAAGCATAATATCCGTCTTTTCTCCCAGCATTCCTTGGTACCCTTGAGAGCAATGTCTCACATCCAACAAAAATGAAGTCAGCACACACTAAGTTAAAGGTAGAGAATACAGTGTAATCACATACTGTAGATATATGCTTCTCTGCAGCTGAACCTGGGAGGGGGGACATTTCAACAGAGTGAGTTGGAATAACAGTCAGAACTGTCCAACAACAATTCTTTCCTTTCCCTCTGTCCAGAACATAAAAACCAGAGGAAGTTACATAGGGAATGAGCAAAAGCAAAAACTGTAGAGGCCCTGTAGACTGAAGGAGGAATTCCTCAGCTTTCATTTCAGTCAGTTACTGTGGGGGACAGTTTGTTTGAATTGATTTTAGACTGGATTAGTTAAAACAAGTAACAATGAAAGTTTGCATGAATACTATTACATGCGTTATGCCATTCATCTAGTGTTGGACTGGGATTATAATTTATAGCGAGAATCCAAAAACAGACCAGCCTAATCCTGAGAGAAGAGTAAGAGCTCTGTACTTTCATTAACATTTTTATATATAACTCCTGCTTTGATTAAAGCAACGTAATGCACTGTTACAGTGATGCATAATAGCCAATGGTCTCCCTTCTCCCTGCACTTTGTAACCTCAGTGAGCGGGTAGGTAGTACACTGTACGGCAGTACATCAAAAGTCAAGTTTTTGATCAAAAGCCAAGTAAGTCCATTTCGACAGAGCTTTAGCCTGTGGCATGTTACGGCCAGGTGTTACAGTTTTGGGTTAAGGATACGTTACTATTCTGAGGTGTGTACAGCGCAACTTTGACTGTCACACCCTGAAAAAACTGTTGTTTTACATGTTAATGTCGTTCATTAGTTTCTTAAAGCATGGAATAAAATCAGTAAAGTTGTAATATTCTGACTGCTAGCACAGTCTATTTCCGGTGGTAATGTTCCGGGCCACTGAGGGCTCAAGCTGCTGTAGACGATAACCTGGACAATTTTGTGTTCCCCTTTAAGCAAAATGCAGTGTCTGTTATTTCAATTTGAGATTTTGTTGTCAAATAATAGACGAATGTTGTTTCATATGTGGTAATTATTATTTAATGCAGAGATATATTTGCTTTCAACACTTAGGCATTACACATATACTGTACATATACAGTCTGCTTTAAACACACTAGATACACACACCACGCCACTCTCTCTCTAAGCCTCTATGTGAGCCAGGAAAAGTGATATTGCATATGTCAGTGGTAACAGGTGTGGCAGCCATATACCCAGGAAGAGGGGCTTAGGTTCATGGAAGCTGCTTGCCACGGATACCCCAGACACCCCAACCCTGCAAAGCTTATGAGGCTAAATCCTGCCAACCCATACTAATTCTCACACACACTAGCACCCACATAGTAACATAATATCCCACTGCTGCAGTCACACACCAGTGAGACTATTTTTTGGCTGAGGGAAAACAGCTGAGGAGGATGGACAGTATCCATAATGTATGAAGTTTGTATGTGTGTGTGTGTGTGTGTGTGTGTGTGCATTTAAGCATATGCGCAAAACAGCTATGGTGTCATGGGAGATATTCTTTAGCTTTGGAGATACACATCAAATAACAAATACATTTAGAAATGACAAATGAGAAATGTAAGAAAATATAAACTGGATGCACCCAAATTAAATTGAAATCATAGTATAAGGTGCCTTGTTTTGTGACCGCTCTGTTTGCCTGTGTGTTTAAATGTTTACGGCTATATCACATTTATGTTCATAAATATGTTTACATCATTCATACCTGCTGTTGAATGCACATAAAAGGTAACAGGTGCCGCTGCTCACGGTGCATTTAAAGGCAGCTCAGATAAATGCATTTCCACATGTAAGAAATATGAATTGAATGGTTGTAATGGCTGTAAAAAGTGCGGGGGACAGAGGGCACTGAAGTGCGGGGGGTACCCCCACGTCTGCCAAGCCCATGTCAGTCCATACTTGGTCCATGCTTTGGAGATGTTACTAAATGTGTAAATCACAATAATTTAATCACCTCTAACAGTGAGGAAGTGTCTCAGCAAGCACCTTACACAGCCTTACATAATAAAATACCAAAGCTAATCAGTACGGCAACCCGTCATCCCTACTTGCAACGGCAGTCAAAACATCCTCATACTAAAAGGTACCTTGTTACCTTGTTCCAGTTCCTTAATTATCTATCGTGTGCTCCACTGAACGCCCTGTCTGACGCCTAGAAACTCCAATGACATTAAAACCCTCAAATTTGGCCTCATTAATATTATATCACTGTCCACTAAAGACTTACTGATAAATGATTGATTACTGAGCATAAGCTGGACATGATTGGCAAAATATTGTTGAAAACCAAATACTTTTCTGCCACTAAATGAAGCCTCCCCTCCTGACAATAACAACGCCATGTTGCTTGGGCCTCTTAATAGGAAGGAGGTGTTGCTGTAATTTACAAATCTATTTTCAGTTTAACCTCCAACCAGGATATTAGATTTACTTCACTTGAGGCTCTGGTTTTAAAACCATCTTAATCAAGTAGAAACTGCCTTGTCCAAGAAACAGGCTTTTACCTGGTGGAAATCTACAGACCTCAAGGGCCTTACTTCCAGTTCCTAGAAGAAATCTCTGAATTCCTTGCAGATCTTGTAACTCGTTCAGATACAGGACTGGACTGGGAGACTTTTTCAGGCCAGGAGTCAGTCATGTAACCAGGCCACCCTGGCCTTGCCCACACACGCATGTTCACACCCACACCTACATGCATGGGCACGCATGCATGCAAGCGTGCGCGCGCACACACACACACACACACACACACACACACACACACACACACACACACACACACACACACACACACACACACACACACTAGAATGTTTTTGGCTGATTCAAAACAAATATGCACTTCAATACAGGCATAATAGTCACTACAACACTCACCCTAATGTCACCTGGACAACACTAGCACTTAATAGAATAATGCTGTAGTGCCAAGACAGCTATTATTACAAATGAGAGCCATTTATGTCAAATGGCAGTGCCTGGTGGTGTTCATATGTCTGCAACGTGTTGCATGTTGGTGCTCTACTGTAGAAATGATTCTGTACCTTCTGCTAACTGCTCTGCACTGGCTTCTCCTGAAGCACCAGCAGGACGGTCATCACCGTCACCACCTTTGAATAGCAAACATATGCTTACAGTGTTTTTCCATACACTATAGTTCATACAGTAAAATACTGTAGCCTGAATAAATTGGTCAATTTGAGGCATTTGGCCGCGCCATCCTCCAGCGACTTTCTTTTTTTGTCTCTCTCCCTCTCGGCACCGCCTTTTCTTTTTTTTTTTTTTACCCGGGTTGGGGTCCATCATCTAATCGTTGAAGCCTCTTCTTTGTCTTGTCCTCCTCCCATGCTACTGGCCTGAGTGGCCTCTGATTGGCCTGGCCTGCCTCTCTGACTTGGAAAAAAAAGTCAAATAGGCACGATGCCCACTGACTGGCAGCCTGTTAAAAAAAAAAAAAAAAGAAGAAGAAAAAAAGGAGAGAGAGATACAGGCCAGTCATAGGCCGGTGCTTCGGGAATACTCCTGGTTCTCCCTATGGCTAGTTTGGGCCTGCTCAGCTAGGATCCTAATTATTGGGGTTTTCAGAGAACAGCTTTTCTTGGTCTTCCAGATATTTCTGGCTTCATTCAGCTTCATCATGAATCTACTCATTCCAGTGGAAATAGTCCTTATTTCTCTGGCCTGAAAAACAATAATAAACACACTACTGCTAAACTTGCTCGAAAACCAGTCTGTGAGCTGTGCACCCTTTTATGCAAATTATTTCTTAGGTTTCTTTTGCAATAGATTTGATGAGATTAGAAACAAAATTATCTCTTCATCTCTGGCATTTTCATCAAAGTGGACTATAAAACATCCTGCTTATTCTCAATTAGTCTTAGTTATGATCACACCTCAAAAACAACAACCTGCTTCCTGGATCCCCTACAGGCAAAACTGTTACAGGATTTACAGCCGTCACTGGGACCTACAATGTTAAGTATTGCTAATTCATCACTCATGACTGGTGTTGTTCCTGCTAGTTTGAAGACTGTTGTGGTTAAGCCTCTATGTAAGAAACGACATTTTGACCAAGGATTTCTAAATAATTTTAGACTAGTAGCCGACCTTCCCTTCTTCTCTAAAGTCTTGGAAAGAGTAGTGTCCCAGCACCATTCAGGCTACCTTCTTAATAATAATCATCTGGAACTTTTTCAGTCACCTTTCAGAGCCAGTCATTTCACCCAAACTGCAGTTACTCAAGTGATAAATGACATTCTACTTACTTTAGACTCAAAACTCGACCTCAGTGTTTCTGTTACTGGATCCCAGCGCAGCATTTGATACCATAGATCATGGACTTAAAAGTCAATTTGGCATCTCTGGCCTGGCTCTCGCTCGGCTAAAGTCCTACCTATCCGAAAGCACCCAATGTGTTTCTTACAAAAGCACTACATCACTATTTACTGATGGGAAGCATGGAGTTCCAAAGGGCTCTGGTCTTGTCAGGTAGCTCTTCTCTTCATATATTTCAACTCTTAGCCAAATTATTTGGAGTTATGGAGTACATTCCCACTGCTGTGCGGATGACACTAAGCTGTATGTCAGCTGTGTATCATAGCTAAAATAAGTTCATTCTTGTCCATAGATGATGCAGAGACCCTGATTGATGGCTTAGTCTAGGCTGGATGACTGCAATGCCTTACATTTGGGTATTCTGCATGAAAACACTAAAAGACTTCAAATGGTTCAAAATGCTGCCGCTAGAGTCTTAACACGTACAAGACAATTTGATCAAATTACACCAATCCTAGCCTCTCTGCATTGGCTCCCAACTCATATAAGGCCAGACTTAAGGGTGCTGCTGATGGCATAGAAAACGGTACATGGGCTTGCCCCATCATACTTGTCAGATCTCACTATACCATATATTCCATCTCGTGCACTGCGCTCTCAAAATTCAGGGCTCCTGACAGTTCCATGGTGATAAAGAAGTAAGCTGACTGCAGGGCTTTTTTATCCTATCATGCCCCATTCCTCTGGAATAATCTCCCAGCTGACATCAGACAATCTGGCTCTATTGCCACATTAAATCTAAACTCAAAACTTACTTTTTTGACTTAGCCTTTTACTAGTGCTTGACTTCAATTGCTGGCTTCTTCAGTGGGTCGTCTCAGTCAGGTAATGAGTTACCTATAGTATTAGATTTTACATTTTCCTGCCGACGAGAAACAATTTGCTTAATCTGATTAACTTTTCAATATTTCTCTAACTTGTGTTTTCTGTTCCCACAAGCTGCAAGCTGTGGCACTCTCTCACTCTCTGTAGCTTCCTCCTCCTCCTCCTCCTCCTCCTCCTCCTGCATGTTTGTGTGATGTTGTCAATGGTGGGCTTCAGTCTCCATCCTCAAAGACCCCTCCACCCCCAGCACAGTCTGTTCACACTTCTACACTCAGACCAGAGGTACAGAAGTGTTAAATCCAGGACCACCAGACTAAAGAACTTGTTCTTTCCCATTGCCATCAGACTCCTAATCAGCAGATAGGAGCTTACAATCGTGTATACCCCCTCATAACTGTCCCAACTGTTTACATGTTTGCACATGCATAATTGCACAGTGTGGAGGTATACATGGTTGAGTTGCAGGTGCGTGAGAGAGAGACAGAGAGGTGGAGAGGGATCAGGAGACCACCTGTTTACTAATCATGGTCTCCCTTTTGATGCAGTAGCATGCTGGACCTCAGATTGGGGGTGCAGGGGAGATGCATGGGAGAGTCAACAGAAGAGCTGCAGATGATATGCAAGAGCTGCTGTTTGAGCAATAAAGACAGGATGTTTGAGCAATAAAGACAGGCTTCAATTCAGATCTGTGTGCGTGGTGCTTTCTGAGATAACCCACGATAGCATGGGAAAGCCTACAATGGCACCCCACACGGGTGGGCACACATGATGACAGGGCTGCAGCACCTTCAGCCAGTGACGGCACTGGGCCAGATGCTTGTGGAGATTGCTGCAATGCACAGGCAGCAGCTAGAGGCTCTCCACGCACAGACAGAAAGGCAGACCCAGCTGATGCAGTCACTGCTGGCTCTCGGCCCTTTCCTGTGCCTTGCTTTAACCCTCTGTTTTCTCTCCATCGCAGGCTCCAGCCACCACAGGCACTGCTCTCAACCCACAGGGAGCTCCTCAAGCATTGAGGCAGGAGTGCTGGAGGTGCGGGCTGCCCAGACACTTCCACCGGGAGTTGCCCGCTCATGGAGGCAGGCCAGGTGATCCAGGTTGCTGGCCCTCCTACACCCTCCCCGAGTCCACGGAGGACACACAGTGTTCTGGTAAAGATTCAAGTGGATAAACATCAGGCAATGGTGGATTCGGGCTGTACTCAATCTATAATCCACAAGAACCTGGTTCAACCCAGGGCTTTGGGGGAAGCATCGTCATGGATATGAGTATGTGCATGGGGATATTCACAGCTACCCTGTGATGCCAGTGGAAATTAGGCATAAAGAAAAAGCATAGCGTTAAGGCTGCAGTCAGCACCTGCCTGGTGCACCCCCTAATTTTGGACATAGATTGGCCTGGGTTTAATAGCTTGGTGGGGCAATGTGTAGGGGTGCATTCACGACCGGTATGGACACGAGCTATATGTACCACTCCATGGTAGATGGATTTTCCACTAACGCAGTCCCGTGATGACACTCTGCACTTTACCTTGGACCATGTGACAAAAATTGATGGTGGTTTGGTGCGCCCTGATGCTGTGCAGGCATGTCCACATACTCATTGATTCGGGAAGATTGTGCAGGAAAGGAAATGACCCAATTGCTGGTAGCAAAAGCCACCGGGAAATTGTTTGCCAGGTGGCATTATAACCCAATGGCTGGGCACATGGGGGTGACAAAACACTAGACCAGATAATGGGCCAAATCTATTGGCCTGTCATTGGGGGAGATGTACACTGCTGGTGTGGGTCTTGTCCTGAATGCTGGTTGCTGGTTAGCCATCCCAAGTGCACCTTTGCTCCCATTACCACTCATGGTAAATATATACCACTTAATCTTCAGCTGGGTCAAGACTATCCTGGTATGCTAGCTAATCATCATCATCTTTCAGCCTCAGAATGTTCATCATCACCTTGAATTGAATTTAAAAAAAAATCTCTAGGGCTCCATCAATAAATTTCTTCTTGCCATCACTAAAATAACAAGAACTGCATGCAGTTATGAACAGGGGCCATGCCCCCCCTCATGCAACTCGGACACCGCGCACCACAGAACCCACAGAAGTTTGTCCCAAAGGATGACGGGCTCAGGGCAAAAGTGAGAACACGGGCCAATGTCTGAGCCGTGGTATTCACTGTAATTGGAAGTGCACGGAAAGTGCAAAAGGTTGAATGTGTGCCGATTTGGATTTGTTGTACTAAATCATGCCCATTTTGACCAGTCATTACTTAACTATATGGCCAGCCTCAGCAGTGACCCCACATCAGTACTGTTTCATTACATTTCTATTATTGCAACAAAAAATGAGAGTGATAAGGAAAAATGCATTTATGTTGATTAGTGTGTGGTGACTTAACAAAGGAAAAGTACAGCAGAAGTGGGCGAGGCCTATGTCAGAAAACCTAGCTCTATTTGGGAAATACATTAATATGATGTTTATGAATGTGTTCTTTAAAATGTGGAAGTTAAAGGCAAAAACACATTTACATCCGTTATAGTGCCACCTATTGGCCAATTTGCACCGTAATTGGCACAGAGCCTCTGAATGACTTCAGGAACAACTGACTTAAGTTTGATGTTGAAAGCATTTAGTTTGACTGAAATATGAAACAACATGTGTTTTTTTAGCTAACAAAAAAGATTGTTTGGTTGTAACTAGCATAATGTGTTATCTAAAATGTGGAAGTTACAGGCAAAAATGTGATTGCATCCATTATAGCACCACCTAGTGGAGCACATGTGCAATTTTTGTTATGGAAGAACTGTGTCCTATTCGATATGTACCATATACATTTCAACAGTTTGGCTGAAATTGATGTTGATGTTGATTGATTTTGATCCATATTGACCAGTCATGACCACCTTAAAGATATGGCATCAGGATTGGCCCTACATCATAACGACCAAATTTCAGTGTAGCCGTTCAAAAGATATAAACTTCCCATACTTTTAGTGCCCCCTAGTGGCCAAAATTCGCCAAATTTGGCTCATCCCTTCCCAGTCTCATGGCAACCTAGGATCTCAAATTTGGTGTTAATTTAGCTGAGATATCAAAGAGTTTACATTTTTATAGCTAGCTACAGAAATTTGTTTGTTAATAATTTGCGCAAACTTCTTTTGATAACTTAAGATCAGGTCCAGCTGAAGAGTGTACATGGCAAGTTTCACGCAGATTGAATAAAATCCCAAGTGGGTTTTCCAGTTTTTGCGATTTTGCAAAAATTTCTTGTGGAACTGGGCGTTGCCAATGGAAAGTGATTCAGCTCCATTCAGGGAGTCTGGGGATACAAGGTTTTTGAATGTGTGACATATGGTGTGGGAGTTATAGGCAAAAACGCGTTGGCCTGGGTTATAGCACCTCTTGCAGGCAGATATTTGTAGTTTTTTGTGTCTGAGGTACGTGCAGGTGTCTGGACCAACCCTCTAAATTGCACCACCCTCCCTTGCATGGTTTAGCCTGCAGCACCACTTTTAGCAGGAGAAAATGAAAATACAAATCTTTACAATTACAATAGGGTTCCTACCACCACTGGTCCTAGGAAACGTGTCTGCTTGCATACGTATTCCCTCAACCTCTCGGGTTGGGCGTCCTAATTAATAATCCTCCAAACAATTTATATCTCTACAACAATGTAAATTACTGTAAATTTAGTCCTGATGCATCCCTGTGCGCTCTCCAGATTGGAACCTCTTCTTCTATTTCTTATTATTGCACTGCATCCTGTCGTTTTACATCTCTTCAAGTAATTCCTACGTCTCTAAGCCAATTAAAATGTGTAATAATGGCAAAACAACAATGTATAAGTTATAATGATATGTGTGCTCTTTATGGATGCTGTGTGCAGAGACGAAATCTACACATTATTTGTCAGATATACCCTGGTCCCGTTATTAGGTGCAGCCATAATATAGATTAGTAGATACAGTAGAATCGGGCAGGTCTCAAAGCTATTCAAAGTCTTCTAAATTATGCATATTTCTGTTGTATACGACAACACAGTTCTCAGGGGAAAACCTGGTCCACAGTGCTCAGGACCTCAGACTGGTCTGAAGATTCACCTTCAAATAGGACAATGAACCTAAGCACACAACCAAGACTACCTCGGAATGGCTGAGGGACAAATCTGTGAATGTCCTTGAATTTATTCCTACATTTCAGTATTCCTAAATATGGTTCACTTATATTTAAACTCAAACTCTCAATTCTTGGCATCTTCATGATATGAATATATAGATATATACAAAGTATGATGGTATGAAATTGTGTTTTCTTTTCTGGTTAGTTTTATGAGGATAGTTTCTTTATTTGGTTTGTTGTTTGTTGAGGAATAAAATTAACTTCAGTCAATGAGGATCATTCTCTTGTGATAACATTTTTCTGATTAAACTGCTCATACTGGGCCGCCATTTAGCTCAGTGGGTAGAGCAGGCGTCCCATGTGCAGAGGCTTTGTCATCACTGCAGCGGCCAGTTCCTCTTTACTCAGGCATTTGACACCATTATATATATCCTGGCATGAATCATCTCGCAGAGGTTTTGAACTCCTACAGCAGTTGTCAAAATGTATAAAGGAGACATGTAGAGAAACAATTAAACAGTTAGATTATTGTGGTTCTGCATGCCATTCAACATTTCCCAATGACATACTGTGGTGAAATGTAGACCTTTGACATTCTCGTAAAAGTAGCCTTGGTTGACCTCATTAAACAACTGCTCAGCGGTGTTGTATTCACTTCAAGTGTAACCATGTCACAGTACAGTCAAGAAAACTATTCAAGGCCCACATTACCTTTATTCATGTGTTGACTTTCCTTATTTATAGAGCCATACATAGCTCTTGACAGCCACATACAACAGTGATGTGCAGTGCATCAGCTCCACCAATGATTTCATCATTTGGGAATGCTGTTCATCATCATAAATTAGGGCGCCACTCTCGTAGAAGTTACCTCCCTCTCAGATCATATATGTTTCTGGCTTCCACCATGAGGCCATGAGCTCAGAGAACCACAGCCAGTCATGAATGTAGCAGACAAATGTGCCACAACCACAGAGAGCAAAGCTTCATCTAGCATTGATTGATTTTTTTTTTTTTTTTTTAGAATATGATATAATTATAGTAGCTTCACAAGCCACTTTGGAACAAACTGATCCCATATCAAGAGAAGAGCTGTACTGTGTTTACTTCTGCATGTGAGTTAGTATGTCCTTTTAGAGTTTTTGTAAGAATACCATTTTTGGGCTTATTGAAGTTCCACGTTCCACTAAGGAAGCTGCTGCTGCTGGACTCTGTCTCTTATTATTATTTTCCAGTAAACCAGCTCAGTTAGCTACACTATCATCTTTAAAATGTTGTTTGATTTTCCTTCTGATGTACGCACACACATCTAAGTAGGTGAATCGTCAGTATTGCTTTTGATTTGCGATCATCAACTCCCTCCCTCCCACTATGCAAATACACAGTACATCCTAGCAACTGTAAAGTGAAACTAACACTACCCAGACTCAAATTAGAAAACTATGGGAGAACACAAAACCAACCACATCAAAATCTTCAAAGACAGCAACACGACCAAACACCCAATGACGTTGCCAATCATCAGATTTAATAACCATTTCTTTCAAAGTTAGGGTTGTAAGTTGTTCTAGATGCATTTTTTGGTGTTTTACAAATTAACTTATTATTTGTTTATTCTATTTATTAACTTTTGATTCTACGTTCTGTTTTCAGTTATAGGTCATTTTATTTTCCTGTGGACAAAATGCCAATCAAGTTTTGTTGTGCCTGGGTCTAATGGCAATAAGGATACATTTTGAACTTGAAAGATCCTGAAAGCAATCCATAAATCAAATGTTGTGACAAAAAAACAAAACAAAAAAACTCTAGTATCTGTGGCTATCACAGGCCTCTAATAACACCATCTGGTTGTTTCTTATGGCTTGTATGAAAAGATTGGACAGATTAGCCAATACGTGCTCTGCCTGGAGTCTCTCACAAGGCTAGGCAGTTATATCAAGCTATGACTGAGTTAGTAGCACAAGAATGGCAGCGATCAGCATTACTGAGACATTCCTTAGGGGGGAACTGTTGAGTTCATCCAGCTCCGTTCAACAAAGTTTCACTTCCTTGTCTCCTGACCTTCTCTTCCACTCTGGCCTTCCCTCGCCTCAGCTGACCTTCCCACCCCTCCAGCCATTCATTCTCCAGATGTTGGCTTGACTTTATGGTTTGTCATCTCAGCACAAAGGCTGCTCTGTTGACAACGGCCTGGCATCGGCCTGGGCGCCTGCCAGTGTAATCTGTCCTAGACAGCCGGCCACAGAGCCAAGGGGAGGGCAGGCGTGAGCCGGGCATGAAGCACTGAAGGAGGCAGGGGGCTGGGGGCTGAGGGCAGGGGCTACAAGGCAGGAATGGAGTCACAGCTGTGAGAGGAGGGTCAGCTGCCTCCTCCTCATCCCCTTCTCTTAATTTTTAAAGCTTTGCAGAACAGTCAGTCATCCATCAGACCATATGTCCATCTCACAAAGAGACTGGGTCACTGAAACCCAGTACACCATGCAGTTTTAGTACCTTTTTTACTCTGCCTCTACTCGCAACGCACAGGATGAATAAATTATATTTTGTCAGGCCAAACACACTCATACTCACTTGAGTCGCTCGCTTACCAAACCATAGCTTTAAATTAGAGTGATCCACTTTATTTGCTGTGTTTCTCATTAAAGGAATAATTATACTTAATGAGGAGGAGTATCTATAATCATTTTTCAGACAACCTGTTCCTCTGTGGAGTCAGCACAAGCAGGCTGAAGAGCCTCTCCTGGGGCACAAAACAGCAATGCTGTGTTACCTTGTAATGTGTTACAACATCAGTGCAAACACATCAATCTTTAAAATATGGGAATAGCGACACACATTTCTCAATCTCCTCTGGAGGGCATTCATAGCAATGTACATTGGTACACGTGAAGACACCCTCTCACTCTGTGACAGAGGATAACTCTGTGTGGAGTCAGTTTCAGTGGGCTGCACACATTCCTCACTTACTCTCTGCTGCAGCTCTGTTATCTGTCCCGTGTTTAAATATGTTTGTAGTGTTGCCACTGTAGTGAACAGCTTTCCTACACATATCACAGTGTTTTCACTAACAGCTGTAAAGTAGCTAGTAGTAGTAGGGGAGAGCTGCACATGCACAATGTGCAAGATGTGCACATGACAGGACAACAGCACAGCCATGCAGAAGCAAAGGGAAGGCTTAAATATCTTCGGAGTGTTTTTAGACAGCTGTACTTGTTGATGAAATATAAATATGTGAGCACAATGTAGGAATGAGAAACTGAAATATTAATAATGATATGAGGTGACTAACAAGTGTATTTTTATGTTTCCTCAGATCAGTAAGGAGTCTGTGCACAACATCTGCTTTCCCTCTGTCTACATTTGTCCTGAGCCTGACTGGCAGTAATTGTTCAGAATGGAAACAGTGTATAATCTGCACACTTTGGCACATGTTTGTACTATTTGACATGTGTACTATTTGACAAATTATTTAGGGGGGATTTAGCCCTCCTATATATAATTGGTGTAATTTGGTGTTTTCATTACTTTTAGTTTTAGTTTTTTACAAAAAGAGTGCAGACAAATTCAATATAAAGTGGCCA